>SJYC01091525.1:0-92741 GCA_006408675.1 Madoqua kirkii
ATTTGAGAGAATAGCACTGAAGCATGTATATTGCCATATGTGATATAGATGACCAGTCCAAGTTTGATGCATGAGACAGGGCACTCAAAGCCTGGGTGCACTGGGACAACCCAGAGAGATGGGATGGGGAGGGAAGGTGGGGGGCGGTGTTCAGGGAGGGGGACAATGTATACCCCATGGCTGATTCATGTCAATGTATGGCAAAACCCACCACAATATTGTAAAGTAATTAGCCTCCAATTAAAATAAATTAATTAATTTGAAAAAATAATTGCCTTATTTTTCATGCCTTACTTTTCTACATATACATTAATAATTTGTTTTCCAAATACATCAACAGACTTGCCAAAATCTGTCAACAATTATTTTTTAAACACTCAAAGCAGTTAAAAATAATCAATGGATCCCATTTCCTCTTCTCACCCACTACCTTACTTTTCCCAGATTTCTGATTCACCTGACCTGGAGAGTTTGCTCTGTGGGCCAGCAACACAGGAGTCACTGAGGGGCATCTCTGGTCTTAGGACACTCTTTTCCAGATCCCATGCCTTTCCTATCCCTTGATTTTCTGAAGTTCAGCCTTGCTTGAGAAGCATATTTTTTGAGTTATTGGGCAGTCTGAAAATGTCTTTCTTCTATTCCACACATACCAGTCCATCCTAAAGGAGATCAGTCCTTGATGTTCATTGGAAGGAAAGACTAATGCTGAGGCTGAAATTCCACTATTTTGGCCACCTCATACAAAGAGTTGACTCACTGGAAAAACCCTGATGCTAGGAGGATTTGAGGACAGGAGGAGAAGGGGATGACAGAGGTTGAGATGGCTGGATGGCATCACCCACTTGATGGATATGAGTTTGGGTGAACTCCAGGATTTGGCGATGGATATGGAGCCTGGTGTGCTGCGATTCATGGAGTTGCAAAGAGTTGGACATGACTAAGCAACTGAACTGAACTGAACTGAACTTTCGTTGGTCATAGCTTTTCTTCCAATCAGCAAGCATTTTTTAATTTCAAGGCTGAAGTCCATCTGGAATTATTTTGGAACCCCCCAAAATAAAGTCTATTACTGTTTTCATTGTTTCACCATCTTTTCACCATGAAATAATAGGACCGGATGCCATGATCTTAGTTTGCTGAATGTTGAGCTTTATGCCAACTTTTTCACTTTCTGCTTTCACTTTAATCAAGATGCTCTTTAGTTCTTCACTTTCTGCCATGAGAGTGGTGTCATTTGCATATCTGAGGTTACTGATATGTCTCCTAGAAATCTTGATTCCAGCTTGTGGTTCATCTAGCCCAGCATTTCTCATGATATACTTTGAATATAAGTTAAATAAGCAGAGTGACTATATAAAGCCTTGATGTACTCCTTTCCCGATTTGGAAACTGTCTTTTGTTCCATGTTCTGTTAAAATTGCTGTTTCTTGACCTGCATACAGATTTCTCAGGAAGCAGGTAAGCTGGTCTAGTATTTCCATCTCTTTCAGAATTTTCCACAGTTTGTTGTGTTCCACACAGTCAATGGCATAGAGGCAAAGTCAAAGATACCTTAACCAAGCACAGAACAACATTAACATTCTAGAATCTCTAGTCACTTACCCTCCAAAGAACAAAAACTTTCTGATTTATTTCATCATTGATTACTTTGCCTGTTTTTGTACCTAATATAAATAGGATGCTAAATCATATACTTTTGTCTTTGGCTTCCTTCACTCAATTCTGTTTCTGAAATTTATTTATAATTTATGATTCCTTGTAGTTCATTCATTCTCATTGCTGTGTTGTATTCCACAGCATAAGCACACATCATGATTTATTTAATCACACCCGCAGCTGATTCATGTCAATGTATGGCAAAACCAATAAAGTATTTTAAAGCAAAATAAAGTAAAAATAAAAATTAAAAAAAAAATCCCTGTTATTCTTAAATCTCTATTTCCTGTATAATTCTCCAAAGATGTAAATTAGAAGACTGCTGTTGTCTAGTCTCTAAGTCATATCCAAACTGGTCTGCCCACAGGATTCTCCAGGTGAGAGTACTAAAATGGGTTGTCATTTCCTTCTCCAGGCGATTTTCTCACCCCAGGGATTCAACCTTTATTCCCTATGTTGGCATGCCAATTCTGTGATAGCTATGGAGCTTTCGTTTTTTCTTGATAGTTTTCATTTTTATTTTATACCATATACAGCTAAAAGATTTCCAGTTAAACATGCTATCATGATCTATGCTCTTTGGACCCCAGAGACACCTAAGCACTTCTATCAAACCAATGCATCAGGCAACAAGTTAAGTTCAGTTCAGTTCAGTTCAGCCATTCAGTAGTGTTCCACTCTTTGCGACCCCGTGAATCTCAGCACACCAGGCTTCCCTGTCCATCACCAATTCCCGGAGTTCACTCAAACTTATGTCTATCGAGTCGGTGTTGCCATCCAGCCATTGCATCCTTTGTCATCCCCTTCTCCTCCTGCCCCCAATCCCTCCCAGCATCAGAGTCTTTTCCAATGAGTCAACTCTTTGCATCAGATGGCCAAAGTACTGGAGTTTCAGCTTTAGCATCATTCCATCCAAAGAATATCCAGGGCTGATCTCCTTTAGAATGGACTGGTTGGATCTCCTTGCAGCCCAAGGGACTCTCAAGAGTCTTGTCCAACACCACAGTTCAAAAGCATTAATTTTTTGGCACTCAGCTTTCTTCACAGTCCAACTCTCACATCCATGCATGATCACTGGAAAATCATAGCCTTGACTAGACAGACCTTTGTTTGCAAAGTAATGTCTCTGCTTTTGAATATGCTATCTAGGTTGGTCATAACTTTCCTTCTGAGGAGTAAGCGTCTTTTAATTTCATGGCTGCAATCACCATCTGCAGTAAGTTTGGAGCCCAAGAAAATAAAGTCTGACACTGTTTCCAGTGTTTCCCCATCTACTTCCCATGAAATGATGGGACCAGATGCCATGATCTTTATTTTCTAAATGTTGAGCTTTAAGCCCACTTTTTCACTCTCCTCTTTCACTACCATCAAGAGGCTCTTTAGTTCTTCTTCACTTTCTGCCATAAGGGTGGTGTCATCTGCATATCTGAGGTTATTGATATTTCTCCCGGCAATCTTGATTCCAGCTTGTGTTTCTTCCAGCCCAGCATTTCTCATGATGTACTCTGCATATAAGTTAAAGAAGTTAAATGTGAAAAGTTTAGCTTTAGTAAACACTGCCAAATGTTGCACTCTCCACTTTTTCTTTTTCTTCCCTTTTGATGATTTAGGAGTGAAGGGCTCATCTCGGTCATCTTCCCTGATCTATTTTTTAATTAAAAAATTTTAATACAAAATTACTTTGCATTTACAGTTATTAAAAAATATTGGCTGTATTCCCCATGCAGTACAGCACATCCTTGACCAGCCTGTCTTATATCCACTAGTTTATACCTTCTAATTCCCCACCCCTATTCTTCCTCTATCACCTCCACACTAGTTACTACTAGTTTGTTTTCTGTATCTGTGAATCTACTTTTTTTTAAATGTCATATTCACTAGTTTGTTGTATTTTTTTGGATTCCACGTATAAATGGTATCATATACTTTCTCTGCCTGACTTATTTCACTTAACATAATGCCCTCCAGCCCATCCATGTTGCTACAAATGACAAGATTTTATTCTGTTATGGCTAAGTAGTTTTCCATTGTATAAATATTTATATATCCCATCTTCTTTACCCACTCATTTGTTGATGGACACTGTAGGTTGCTTCCATATCTTGGCAGTTATAAATAATGTTGCCATAAGCACTAGAGTGAATGTATCTTTCTGATTTTTTTTTTCAGATATATACCCAGGAGTGTGTTACTGGGTCATATGTTAGTTGTATTTTTAATTTATTGAGAAACCTCCATACTGTTGGCCAGTGCTAGTACCATTTTACATTCCTACCTGCACCGTACTAGAGTTCCCTTTTCTCCACCTCCTCACCAACAAGTTATTTATGTTCTTTTTTATAAAAGCCATTCCGACAGATGTGAGGTGATATTGTGGTTTTGATTTGTATTTCTCTGCTGACTAGCAAAACTGAATATCTTTTCATGAGCCTTTTGGCCATCTGCAATTCCTCTTTTGAAATTTGTCAGTTCAGTTATTCTGACCATTTTAAATTATTTTCCTTTTATTTTGAGTTATATAGGTTGTTTTTATATGTTGACTATTAATCCCTCATCAGTCATATCAGTTGTCAATGTTTCCTTACATCCAGTAGGTTGCTTTTTCTTTTTATTGATGGTTTCCTTTGCTGTGCAAAAGCTTTTACCTTTAACTGTGTCCCATTTTTTCATTTTTACCTGTATTTCCTCTACTTTAAGAGTAAGATACAAAAAATATGACTATATTACCCAAAGCAATATACAGATTCAGTACAATACCTATCAAAATATCAATGGCATTTTCACAGAACTAGAATAAATAATTTTAAGATGTATGTGTGTGTGAACTTATTCACCAGTCACATCTAAATCTTTGCAACCCCATGGACTGTAACCTGTCAAGCTCCTCTGTTCATGGGATTTTCCCAGCAAGAATACTGGAGTGGATTGCCATTTCCTCCTCCAGGGTGTCTTCCTAACTCAGGGATCCAAAGGCATCTCTTGTGTCTCCTTCACTGTCAGGCAGATTCTTTCCACTGTTCCACCTTCCTATTTTATGGAAACACAAAAGACCCTGAAGAGGTAAGGCAGTCTTAAGAAATAAATTCAGAGCTGGAGGAATCACAATCATGCTCCCTGGTTTGAAAGTATACTACAAAGTTACAGTCATCAAAACAGTATAGTATAGCCACAGAACAGACCCATGGATTAGCAGAACAGGATAGAGAGCTTAGAGATAAACCCACACTCTCATGGTCAATTAATCTGTGACAAACGGGGTGAGAATATACAGTGGAGAAAAGACAGTCTCTTCAATAAGTGGTGCTGGGAAACTGGACAACTAAGTGTAAAAGAAAAATTAGAACACTCTTCAACATCATGTACAGAAATAAAATGGATTCTTTTATTTTATATGAATGTAAGACCATACATTATAGAACTCCTAGAGGAAAACATTGGCAAAGCATTCTTTGATGTAAATTGCAGCTGTTGTTTTTTTTTTTTAATCTATCACATCTTACCTGTTATATAAGGACTTTCATGATACACTGGAAAGACTGATAATAAATTTTATGCTTTGAGTTTTAAAAATATGCATGCATATAAATCTTCCATTCAGTCACCATAGAATCACTATAAAATAGATGGTTGTGTGGCATTATCATTCTTTCTTATATTTGGATTATGACATCTGAGAAGATTAAATGGCCTGCTCTTCCCAGCTGGTAAATAGTAGTGCTTGAACATGAGCACAAGACTTCTGACAGAAAATCCTTTTATGATGATTTTCTTTGGTCAGTTCACCTCACATTAGAGATATGACATATTTTCTCCTATCAGTCTACTTGTCATTTGAGACCAGAATAATAAGGAAATTATTTTGGCCATAAAACCTACTCCTTTGTGACATCAGGGAAGTGAACTTGACTTATTGCCTTATACTATTTTACCAGAGGAGTTGCTAAATACAGGTATGATTGTGGGGCAAAGACGTCAGTTCTCCTTTAATAGGCCCTGAATTTACCTAGAGGTAAAAGTAGCCTGGACTTTTCTAACACCTTGCTATGCAAAAGCATGCCTTTGAGCCAGAGGAGACAGACACAGAGCCAACACTGTCCAGCCTGCTCAGTAATGCTTTTTCTGACAACCTCTTATTTCATAACTCTTTTCTCCCAAAATCTAATTTTATAAATCTACAACCACTTTTATCAGCCAGATAAAATGAAACTTTGACTAACAAAATTTAAACTCAGTGGCAAAAGCATCCACTAAGATGGCTAGTAAGAGAAAAAAGATGGAAGATAAATGGGAATTTTAAAAATAAAATGGTTTTACTCAAATATCAATACAGTTAAAGAAATAGGATATAAAATATCAATGTACAAATTAAAAATGTCTAGTTGGTAAAGTACACTTTATAAAGACAAAAATCAAGCCAAATTGTACCTTTAATTATCTACACATAAATTCATGTCAGTGCTCCTGGATTCATTCAGGGTCCAGATTGACACATTTTAATTGCACACAGAAGTCCTGGAACAATTTTTTGTTTCTTTATTTACTTCTATTATAAAACATCTTGGCAGACTTAGCCATTAACATTTTCTGCTTTCTCAAGGAAAAAATAATTTAACCACTTAAAGATATTAGACTCCTGTGTATTGTTTCCCTCCATTTGGTACCCATGATTCCCCCTCTGAACATTTGAGTGCTTGCAATCAGGGCACAATGACACTCACTAATAACAAATGAACCACCACATCAGCCATAATGCTGTGCAGCTCCCAGATTCACCAGCGCCGAGCCCCAGCTATGTGGAACAGAGTCCCAGAGCAGAGGCGGCTCCTCTCCACAACTACATCTGTTCCTTCTCCCTTTGGAGCATGTGCTATGAAGCATAATCCTGCTGAGCATGTGTAGACCCCAATTTGGGCTTCTTTTCCCTGAAATTCTCTGGCCCTAAAACTCTAGTGCTTACATTCAAATACTCAGACTCCTGTAGCCATTGTATCAAGAGTTTTTTTCAACTGACAGAAGTAGTTAAGAGAAGTTAGCATGACTTTACTGGAAAAAAAATAGATATTTTAATTTTTCTGATAGGTAGTAAAGAAAAGGTATCTTTTCTGTATATAAAGTAAAGATCATATGGATCTTAAGATTATCCCCATTGGAGGAATTTGTAACTTCATTAGTTGTTTTACCTTACAATGCCTTACCTTCATCCTCATGTTCAAGAATGTCAGGTTTTACTTTTATTGTATATGAATAAAAAATATTTGGCTGTTAAAGATCAAGAGTTGGCATGATCTCCTTGAAAACTGAAGACAAACCAGTAAGTCACAATTCAGAATTTTTTAACTGAATTGACTCATGAAGGTAACATGGAATTTTCTGTTAGAAACAGCAGAATAATCAGATTTCCTAGTGGCAATTTTGATTCTTTGGGGGTAGATCATATTGTATCCAGGGTTTCTTTCATGGCTCAATGGGTAAAGAATCCACTTGCAATGTAGGAGACACAGGAGATGTAGGTTCAATCCCTGGGTCAGGAAGATCCCTAGGAGGAGGAAATGGCAACCCACTCTAGTATTCTTGCCTGGGAAATCGTATGGACAGAGGAGTCTGCTGGGCTTCAGTCCATGGGGTCACAAAAGAGTCAAGCACAACTGAGGCTCAGCACAGAGCAGATAGCACATTTAGGGTCACCACTCATGGAGTTGTATTGTGATGGGTTCCCTCACTATTGTAATCTCACTTAGTCCTTTAAATATTGCAACAGTTTAATTTAGGAGATGGGAGGGATATATCGTTCTGTCTTTAAAAGAGAAGTCTATCTTTGTTCTCTCCAGTCAATACTTCTAATGTTTTATTAGCCCAACAATATTCACCTCTGCTTATAGTCTCCCACTTTTCTTAAGCATTATCCAACCAACCTGATCAACCAGTCCATAACCCTCTGAAAACGGTGATTATCACTTATACAACTCAGCAGTGACAGATATAACAGCAACGCTTGCTGTTAACATCTTTTGAATAAATGAATGATTAAAAACATGAATTATAAGATTTCCCACATGCTTAGACCAGAGATTTGCCTTAAGAATGTCTGTTATTTTAATACCAAAATGTGGTTGATATATTATTTAAGTCATTTTTCAAAAAGGAAGTTTCCTGTTCTCTCACAGTATCCTGGACCTTATAAGGACAGACAGATGTCTACACTGCAGTAAGAATACTCACTAATTGACCTCTAGTCTTCTTCTCCCCTTGTCTTTGATTAGCCAGGCAGGTAAGCTAAGAGGCTCTCTTTCACCACATTTCAGTCTGAATTAGCCCTGAGCTGTTGTCAGCAAGCTTGGTTTTGTAAGAGAGATGAAACAGTAAAATATCATAGTCTTCCTAGTCTTTCTCTTTAAACCCTTTCAAGCTTCCTTCAACCTCAAACTATTTGTAATACCATCACTATGCTGAGACCTATAAGAAACAACCTCTTAAGCCAGAAAACTCAGGTTCCCAACTTGCTTTCTTCTGGGTAGCATACCAAGTATCACCGAGATTACCTATTTACTTTTTTTGGCGGTGACTCAGACGGTAAACCGTCTGCCCACAATGCAGCAGATCCGGGTTCAATACCTGGGTCGGGAAGATTCCCTGGAGAAGGAAATGGCAATCCACTCCAGCACTCTTGCCTGGAAAATTCCATGGACAGAGGAGCCTGATAGGCTACAGTCCATGCGGTCGCAAAGAGTCGGACTCGACTAACCGACTTCCCTTTCACTTTCACTTTAGCATTTATTTGCCTCTCTCTCTTTTAATAGAAGAAATTAGGTATGAAGCTCAATGTTTATGTTAACCTCATCATTACCTCTCAGTTGAGTTGGAAGATCAGTTAACTAATATATAAAGGGACCAGGAACATCTTTGGAGACAAGATATATTATTAATGACTAGCATGCACTTCCTATGGAGGAAGAGCCATACCCATATATGGCTGCCGACAGGCACCTACACCAGAGCCTGGAGAACGCTCGTCACGCTGCAGCAGCAGTAATTCAGCTGAGAATGCCATGTACATAGTCAGAACAGCCTTTCAGCAGCAGAGGGGCTGTTGATGTGTGCAGTCTCCTGCATGTAGCTGGTTGGCATGGCCAGCCAGCTGTGGTTACCTATGGGTATCAGCCAGGCAAGGCCACATACTGGGGAGGAGACCAAAGCTCCCACAACCCCTCCACATACAGATACAGCTCAGATCTGAGACACAGTGTGTTTTTAGGCATGTGTAGTGGGCTAGCATAAAGGAAGATGATGGTCCCTCACAGATAATTCAGCCTCCCCAGGCAGCTCGAGCCAACAGTGCATTTTATATCTACGTCTTTCTTTTTAACAAGTCACTGGTGAGGTCATTCTCTCTGCCTCTCTCTCCCCTCTTCCTCCCTCTTTCTTTCTCTCTCTCACACACACAAATGCTGCCAAAAGCAGAGAAGTGGTTATGCAAAGCTGCAGAGAAGTGACTTGTTTTTCTCCGCAATAGGGGAATAAAGCTTTAAATCCCTGCAAAGCTTGCTACTTCCTCTTTTTCATTTGTTTTCAGTTTAAATTTGGCCAAGATATCCATGGTAGCAAGGGAAACATGATTGGTGGGTACAAGACAGGCTCTCTCTTCTAAATTGTCTCAGCCCTGCAGAAACCTCTGTGTGTTCTGAAAATGGCAAGAGATATGTATTGTATATTCGAATAATATGGCAGTAAAAGCAAGATTCAAGGGTTGTTAATCTCAAACATATTATGGGTTGCAGAGCAACTAAGGAACCGAGTGTCTCTATTTTAATTACTCTGGTTGGCAGACGAATCCAATTATGTTACTGTGTCCCCAACATAACCCTTCCTGTCTTTGTTTGCTGCTCCTCTATTCTGATCATGTTTTGATCACCTTTGTTTATTTATTTGTTATGCTATGTTTTCTACTATGCCAGTTTCTTGCTATAATTGGATATATTTTTTCTTTTAGGTTTTATTTTCAGTCAAAAAGCCATTCATCTTCCTCTAGAAAGCATGAAAATTTTCATGTTAAGAATATTTTGTTTCTTTTGTCATTCCCTAGTGAAACTGCAGCAATGAGGATGACTGGTTTCCCATATGTGCCAGACCATAGTTTGAATATGATGGTTACCAGCATCAGTTGTACAAATTATTATATCTCCGAGCTTCTGATATCCCTGGAAATTTCAGGCTGGGGTAAATTTTTCTTTCGTAAGTATTCTTAATACAATGTAAAGAACGGATCCTTAGATTTTCCACTTCCAAGTAGATTTCACACAGTAGTATCTGTGAGGTCTCAGGACTGAGTGGAAATAAGTAAAATTTTCAATTCAAGTTGACACTGTCATTGAGAGTTGGACTAAAATAGTACCTGTATAGATAATGCCTATACTTTTGTAATACACATCAGATTAGCCATCAAGTTCTTTACATTTCACCTTCCATTATCCACGAAATCCACACTTTTCTTTCTTTTCCTTATTGCTACTATGTTAACCCTCATTGTTCTTCTGTAAATATTTTAATAATTATTTGACTAGTCTCTCTGCTTCCAATCTACCCTTGCTTTCTCCCTCACTTTGATTTCTCCCCCCAAACAGAGGCATCTTATGCTTCTGCTCAAACATTTTATAGGGTTTCAATCTGCCTATAAACTATCACTCACTCTCCTCATCTGAC
Source organism: Madoqua kirkii (assembly GCA_006408675.1). NCBI lineage: Eukaryota > Metazoa > Chordata > Mammalia > Artiodactyla > Bovidae > Madoqua > Madoqua kirkii. Next base: position 10,354 of record SJYC01091525.1, read on the forward strand.
ATTTGAAACCTTATCTGTCTTGGCACCAATCTAACCTTTCTATAAAGACTTTATTTCCACATGTTCAGCACTTCCATCATGCTGCATTTTTAAAGAATAATCTATTTGATAAGTGGTATTTTATTTATCTTTTGAATTTTTCATTTATCTGTTTTTATTTGGGGATGTGCTAGGTCTTTGTTGCTGCGTGTGGGCTTTTCTCTAGTTGTGGCAGGCAGGGGCTACTCTCTAATTGTGGTGTGCTGGCTTCTTAGTGCAGTAACCTCTTGTTGTGGAGCTTGGGCTCTAGCTGTGCAGGTTCAGTAGTTATGACTCATGGGCTTAGTTGCTCTGTGGTATGTAGGATTTTCCCAGACCAGAGACTGAACCTGTGCTCCCTGTGTTGTTAAGCAGATCCTTAACCACTGGACCACCAAGACAGTCCAATAAATAGTATTTTCATATAAAATTGTCATTTTAAGATTACAACATTAAATGTTATTGTTGTGTCCCGATAGATGGGATCCCCTTCATAAAAATCTGAATAAACTGTTTTAAATACATGGCCTTGAAAGTTCTTTTCTTATTAAACAAGTTGCCCTCCCTCTGCCTTCCTCCCTCATTGAATTGGTTTTTCAATTGAGCTATACTTAACATGCAGTTTCAACTAAGTGTGTTAGCTTTAGGTGTATTGATATTTTCATGCATTATGAAATGATCATCAACACTAGCCCAATTACCATATGTCATATGCAAAGTTGTTGCAGTATCATTGACTCTAATCGCTAAGTATACACTACCTCACTCTAACATTTATTTTGTGGCTGGAAAATTCAATCCCCTTTACCTATGTTGTCTGTCTCCCCTCCCCTCTGGCAACCCATATGTTTATGCTCTTTATGTATGAGTCTGTTTCTGTTTTTTGGGTTTTTTTTTACTTATTTTTTAGATTTCATATGTAAGTTAAATCATATAATAATTGTCTTATTTCACTCAGCATAATATCCTTTAGGTTTATCCATGTTATTGGAAATGTCAAGATTTTATTCTTTCCTTTTACTATTTTATTTTTTTTATTATTTTTTTAATACTTTATTATACGTTGCAATACTGTATTGGTTTTGCCATACATTGGCATGAATCAGCCACAGGTGTACACTATCTACCAATGCCGAAGCCCCCTCCCTCCTCCCACCCTATATCATCTCTCTGGATCATCCCATGCACCAGCCCCAAGCATCCTATATATTCTTGCCTCCTTTGTCAAAGATAAGGCGTCCATAGGTGCGTGGGTTTATCTCTGGGCTTTCTATTTTGTTCCATTGATCTATATTTCTGTCTTTGTGCCAGTACCATACTGTCTTGATGACTGTAGCTTTGTAGTATAATCTGAAGTCAGGCAGGTTGATTCCTCCAGTTCCATTCTTCTTTCTCAAGATTGCTTTGGCTATTCAAGGTTTTTTAAAATAAGGCAATTATTAACAATAGGATTAAAAAGCTAGACATGAAAGGAAATTTGATCATCAAACACTACTTGCTTCTGCACTGAACAACTGATATAGTCAGAATTATGTAAACACTGAGCACTGATTTAACCCCAGATTTGGATATAAAGAGACTATGAGGAAGGGGACACAGGCAGGGCAAGCGATGGGGATGGAGGAGAAAGATAGCTAAAGCCTCATCCAATAGTATCTTTTCAATACTAAAAGAATAGTATTGAAAATTGAGAAAAAATATAAAATGTCAGTATAAACAAATTAGTTAGAAATAGTATAATAAATAGTAAAAGCAACAGCTAAAAGAGTTTAATATCACTTTCAGGGAGCCTGGGACAGAGGGTGTGAGGAAGCGAAAAGAGGAGTGCTTTTTCTTTATAAAGTTTTAGTCCTATTTCATTATGTTTATATATATACATGAATCACTTCTTTAATGTTTTCTGTGGTAAAAGTCACATAATGAAAAACATGCAATTTTGACCATATTTACTGGTACAGTTCAGTGGCGTTAAGTCCATTCACATTGCTGTGCAACACTCACCATCATTCATCTCCCAAATTTTTCACTTTCCTAAACTAAAACTCCTTCCCCATGAAAAACTAAGTCCATGCCTCCTCCCCTCCCCAGCCCCTAGCATCTACCAGTATACTTTCTGACTCTATGAATTTGACTACTCTAAGTAGGTAGTGTAAGTGGAATCAAATAATATTTGGCTGCACACTTTCCTGCTGAGAAGCGGTCATCTTCTGATTTCAGTCACCATCCTCAGTGATTTTGGAGCCCAAGAAGAGGAAATCTGTCACTGCTTTCACCTTCTATTTGTCAGGCAGTAATGGGGCCAGATGCCATGATCCTAGTTTTTTTTTAAATATTTAGCTTTAAGCCAGCTCTTTCACTTTCCTCCTTCACGTTCATCAAGAGGCTCTTTAGCCTCTTCACTTTCTGCCATTGAGTGGTGTCATCCACATGTCTGAGGTTGTTGCTGTGTCTCTCAGCAGTCTTATTTCTAGCTTGTTACTCATCCAGCCCAGCATTTCTCATGGTGTGTTCAGCATATAGGTTAAAGAAACAGGGTGACAGCAGACAGCCCTGTCGTACTCATTTCTCAGTCCTGAACCCGTCACTGTTCCTTACTGGGTTCTAACTGTTGCTTCTTGACCTGCATACAGGTTTTTCATGAGACTAATAAGATGGTTTGGTATTCCCATGCTTTCCACAGTTTGTTATGATCTGCACAGTCAAAGGCTTTAGCATAGTTGATGAAACAGAGATAGATATTTTCTCTGGAATTCCCTTGCTTTCTCAATGATCCAGTGAATGTTGGCCATTTCATCTCTGGTTCCTCTACCTTTTCTAAACTCAGGTTGAACATCTGGAAGTTCTTGGTTCACATGATGCTGAAGCCTGGCAGGCTCAGTTTTAAGTATGACCTTACTGTTGTGGGAAAGTGAAAGTGAAGTTGCTCAATCATATCTGACTCTTTGTGACCCCATGGACTATAACCCACCAGACTTCTCCGCCCTGGGATTTTTCAGGCAAGATACTGAAGTGGGTTGCCATTTCTTTCTCCAGGAAATCTTCCTGACCCAGGGATTGAACCCAAGTCTCCCGCATTGTAGGCAGATGCTTTACCGTCTGAGCCACCAGGGAAGTCTCAGGAGATGAGTGCAATTGTCTGATGGTTAGAACATTCTTTAGTACTACCCTTTTTGGGAATTGGGATGAGGACTGACCTTTTCCAATCCTGTGGCCATTGCTGGGTCTTCCAGATTTGCTGACATATTGAGTGCAGCACTTGGAAGGAAAGTTATGACCAACCTAGACGGCATATTGAAAAGCAGAGATATTTCTTTGTTAACAAAGGTCCGCCTAGTCAAGGCTATTGTTTTTCCAATGGTCATGTATGGATGTGAGAGTTGAACTATAAAGAAAGCTGAGTGCCAAAGAATTGATGCTTTTGAACTGTGGTGTTGGAGAAGACTCTTGAGAGTCCCTTGGACTGCAAGGAGATCCAACCAGTCCATCCTAAAGGAGATCAGTCCTGGGTCTTCATTGGAAGGATTGATGCTGAAGCTGAAACTCCAATACTTTGGCCACCTGATGCGAAGAGCTGACTCATTTGAAAAGACCCTGATGCTGGGAAAGATCAAGGGCAGGAGGAGAAGGGGACAACAGAGGATGAGATGGTTGGATGGCATCTCCAACTTGATGGACATGGATTTGGGTGGACTCCGGGAGTTGCTGATGGACAGGGAGGCCTGGTGTGCTGTGGTTCATGGGGTCGCAAAGAGTCGGACACGACTGAGCGACTGAACTGAACTGAGTGCAGCACTTTGATATCATCATCCTTTAGGGTTTTGAATAGCTCTACTGGAATTCTATTGCATCCACAGCTTTATTAACAGCAGTGCTTCCTAAAGCCCGCTTGACTTCACACTCTAGAATGTCTGGCTCTCGGTGACTGAGCACATCATTGTAGTTATCAGGTTCATTTAAGATCTTTTTTGTAGTTCTTCCATGTATTCTTTCCATCTGTTTTTGATCTCCTCAGCATCTACTAGGTCTCTACTATTTCTTTTCTTTATTGTGCCTGTCTTTGGACAAAATAGTCCCTTGATATTTCTGATTTTCCTGAGAAGATCGCTAGTCTTTCCCCTTCAGTTTTTTTCCTCTTATTTTTATGCACTGTTCATTGAAGAAGGCCTTGTCTCTCCTTGTTATTCTTTGGAACTCTGTGTTTAATTGGATGTACTTTTCCTTTCTCCCTTGCTTTTCACTTCTTTCTTCAGCTATTTGTAAAGCCTCCTCAGATAACCTCTTTGCCTTCTTGTTTTTTTTTCCTTTGAGGTGGTTTTGTTAGCTGCCTCCTGTACAGTATTACAGACTTCTGTCCATAGTCCTTCAAGCACACTGTTTCCTAGATCTAATCCCTTGAATCTGTCACCTTCACTGCATATTCCTAGGGTACTTGATTTAAGTCATACCTGGCTGGCCTAGTGGTTTTCCCTGCTCTCTTTAGTTTAAGCCTGAATTTTGCTGTGAGAAGCTGAGGATATGAGCCACAGTCAGCTCTAGGTCTTGTTTTTGCAGACTTTATATAGCTTCTCCATCTTTGGCTACAAAAAAACATAATCCGTTTGACTTGGGTATTGACAATTTGGTGATATCCATGTTTAAAGTCATCTCTTGTATTGTTGAATAAGGGTGCTTCCTATAACCAATGCATTTTCTTAGCAGAATTCAGTTAGCCTTTGCCCTGCCTCATTCTGTATTCCAAGGCCAAACTTGCCTGTTACTCTGGGCATCTCTTGACTTCCTACTTTTGCATCCCAATTCCCATTGATGAATAGAACATCTTTTTTTTTTTTTTTTTAAGTTTTAGGAGGTCTTCATAGAACTGATTAACTTAAGGTTCCTTGGCATTGGTGATAGGAGCATAGATTTGAATTACTGTGATGCTGAATGACTTGCCTTGGAAATGAACCGAGATCATTCTGTCATTTTTGAGGCTGCATCCAAGTACTGCATTTTGGACCCTTTTGTTGATTATGAAGGCTACTCCATTTTTTCTAAGGGATTCTTGTCCACAGTAGAAGACATAATGGTCATCTGAATTAAATTAGCCCTTTCCAGTTCATTTTAGTTCACTGATTACTAAGATGTCAATGTTTATTCTTATCATCTGTCTGACTGTGTCCAATTTACCTTGATTCATAGGCCTAATGTTCCAGGTTCCTATGCAGTATTGTTCTTTGCAGCATTGGATTTTACTTTTATCACCAGACACATCCACAACTGAGCATTGTTTCCGCTTTGGTCCAGCGGCTTCATTATTTCTGGTAGTTGTCTTCCACTCTTTCCCAGTAGCAAATTGGACACCTTCAATGTGGGGGACTCATCTTTTAGTGTTACATCTTTTTGTCTTTTTAGACAGTTCATGAGATATAAATGGCAAGTATACTAGAGTGGTTTGCCATTCCCTCCAATGGATCACATTTTGTCAGAACTCTCCACTATGACCCTTCTGTCTTGGGTGGCCCTACACGGCATGGCTCATAGCTTCATTGAGTTACACAAACCCCTTCACCACGATAAGGCAGTGATCCATGAAGAGGGGGCCAGTGGTTAGGACACAGCATTTTCACTGCTGGGGCCAGGGTTCAGTACCTGGTCCGGGAACTAATATCCCACAAGCTGTGAGGCTCGGCCAAAAAGAAACAAAAACCAAGAGGAACTGTAATACTTTACAATCAGCAGCAGATGTGAAAGTTTATTTTTACTGATAGGGGTTTTATAGGCCGAACATATGCAGGTCAGATTGGTTAGCTCTTTCAGGTGTGAGTGCACTTGTTTTTTAGCATCTTCTCAGAGCCAGTGATTTATCTAAATTCACATGTATTTGAGGTGAATATACCATCTGCCTCTCTACCCTAACCTTCTATCTTGGGCCCCAGACCTTTATTCACAGCTGCCTGTTGGTCATCCCACAGGACCCTCAAACTCCACATTTCAAAATTGAATCTATCATCAAATCCCCAGAATTGCTCACCTCATGCTAGATTCTCTTTTTCTTGCCCAGCATCTAAACAATGACCAAGTCATACAGAATCTGTTTTTGTTCCTTTTAAATATTTTATAGTGGAATATTTAAAAATAACTTTTATTTAGGTATATTACATACAATAAAATATACCCATTTTAAATATGCAGTTGGATGAGTTTTGGCTGATGTGGACATCTCTGCAACTAGTACCACAGTCACGATATAAAATATTCCCATCACTCTAGTTTTTCTGCCTCTCTGCAGTGAAGCCACCTGGGTAACCTGTGTAAAACTAACGTAGATTAGTTCTGCATTTTCTAGAGTTTCCTATAATTGTAATCATGTACTATTTTGGGAGTCAGGCTTTTTCACTCAGCATTGAACTTATCGGCCAACCCAATAGTTCATTATTTTTTAAACTTTTTTTTTGCTGTACCATATGGCTTGTTTTCATTGCCGTGGCAAGAAAACCTGGAATCCCAACTACTAGACCACCAAGGAACTCCCTCATTACTTTGTATAGATGAGCAGTATTATTTGGAACTTTAGGACAGTAGAGAAAACACAGAATGAGTCCCTATGTATTTATTCACCGGCTTCTACAGTTAGCAGTATTCTGGAATTCTTCCTTCATCTCTATACTCACCTGCCAAAGTCAAACCAGTTTCGGAGTGGAATATTTTAAAACAAATTGCAAGTATAATTTTGCTGTTGTTGTTCAGTTGCTAAGTCATGTCCAACTCTGTGACCCCATGGACTGCAGCATGCCAGGCCTGCCTATCCCTAACCATCTCCCAGAGTTTATCCAAGTTTATGTCCATTGAATCTGTGCTGCTCGCCAACCATCTCTTCCTTGCCTGCCCTGTTCTCCTTTTGCCTTCAATCTTTCCCAGCTTCAGGGTCTTTTCCAATGAGTTGCCTCTGCTTCCATAGTAATATTTCTAATGAAGATTCAGTTGTGCTAATCCTTCATTTAAAATCTTTCATTGATTCCTTATATCCTCTATGGAAAAGAAGTCTAAACTTCTGTAATCAGCGTACATAATTCCTCATGATCTGGTCCTTCTTACTTTCTCAACTGCAACCCTAACCACATGCACTTTTAAAATATTTTTTACTTACTTATTTTATTTTTTGGTTGTGGTGAGTCTTCACTGCTGACATGGGCTTTCTCTAGTTGTAACGAGTGGGGACGCAGGCTTGTAGTACACGGGCTTCTCATTTCACTGGCTTCTCTAGTTGCAGAGCACCGGCTCTAGGCATAAGGGCTCAGTAGTTGTGGCTTGTGGACCCTAGAGTGCTGCTGGCTCAGTAGTTGTGGCTTGTGGACCCTAGAGTGCTGCTGACTCAGTAGTTGTGGTTTGTGGACCCTAGAGTGCTGCTGGCTCAGTAGTTGTGGCTTGTGGACCCTAGAGTGCTGCTGGCTTAGTAGTTGTGGCTTGTGGACCCTAGAGTGCTGCTGGCTCAGTAGTTGTGGCTTGTAGACTCTGGAGTGCTGCTGGCTCAATAGTTGTGGCTTCTGGACTCTAGCGTGCTGCTGGCTCAGTAGTTGTGGCACATGGGCTTAGTTGCTCTGCAGCATGTGGGATCTTTCTGGACCAGAGAATGAACCAGTGTCCTTTGTACTTCAAGGTGGGTTCTTAACCACTGGACCACCAGGAAGCCCCTCATGCACTTTTTAACCTCATTTATTCAACAGACACTTCAAGAATGCCTACTCTTTACCAAGTATGGGGCATTAGTTCCCCCCAGTTTCTGGGGGAAATTAATAATCCCCCCATAATTAATTATGTTATTCAGCCCCTCCTGGCAATGTCTAGGGAAGCTATGTATCACATCCTGAAGTGAAGCATTTAATCTGAGTCCAGAAATTGGGAAAGGAAAAAGAACATCAGTGGATTCACCCTGGGAACATGAAGCTGGAGGCAGTGAGTGGTGTTAGGAGATTAGACAAAGGTGAGGGCAGCTGTGAGCCTCCCTGAGCAGGCAGCCAAGGCAGGAGGGCAGGTGGAATGAGTGCATCTGAGGATGTGCATAGACCAGGTCTGCTGCAGGTATTCTCAACAAATGTTTGTCCATCCATTGACTCCTATTCATGGAATTATGAGGGCAAAGCTTGTGATGTACTGGGAACATCTTGGAAAAACAGTCAGCATTATGAGGGCAATTCTCTTCACCTTAAAAAAGTTTTCCCTTTTGACAGAACATGTGATTCAGTGGAGTATAACATAATTCTCAGTGTCTTGTTTCCTACTGTTTTTTGTTATGTTTTAGGCTATGTAAAATATGCTTTGTTTCCTCTTTGATCCCCCCTCCTAGAGTAATGGAAATAAAAACGAAAATAAGCAAATGAGACCTAATTAAACTTAAAAGCTTCTGCACAGCAAAGGAAACTATAAACAAGATAAAAAGACAACCCTCAGAATGGGAGAAAATAGTTGCAACTAAAGCAACTGACAGAAGATTGATTTCCAAAATATACAACCAGCTCATGCAGCTCACTATCAAAAAAACAACCCAATAAAAAAATGGCTTGGAAGACCTAAACAGACATTTCTGCAAAGAAGACACACAGATGGCCAACAAACAGAAAGAAAGATGCTCAGCATCATTCATTACTGTTGTTATTGTTGTTCAGTCACTAAGTTGTATCCAGTTCTTTGCAACCCCATGAACTGTAGCATGCCAGGCTTCTTTGTCCATCACTGTCTCCCTCAGTTTGCTCAAACTCATGTCCGTTGAGTCAGTGATGCCATCCAGCCATCTCATCCTCTGTCGCCTCCTCCACCTCTTGCTGTCAGTCCTCCCCAGCATCAGGGTCTTCTAATGAGTCTGCTGTTCACATCAGGTGGCCAAGTACTGGGGCTTCAGCATCAGTCCTTCCAACAAATACTCAGAATTTATTTCCTTCAGAATTGACTGATTTGATCTCCTCGCTGTCCAATTGAATCTCAAAAGTCTTCTGCAACATCACAGTTGAAAAATATCAGTTCTTTGGTGCTCAGCCTTCTTTATGGTCCAACTCTCATATCCAAAAATGACTACTAGAAAAACCATACCTTTGACTATACAGATCTTGTCGGCAAAGTGACATCTCTGCTTTTTAATACACTGTCTAGGTTTGTCATAGATTTTCTTCCAGGGAGTAAGTGTCGTATAGTTTCACTGTCCACAGTAATTTTGGAGCCCAAGCCACTTTTTCCCCCATCTATTTGCCATGAAGTGATAGGACCGGATGCTATGATCATCTTTTTTTAAATGTTGAGTTTTAAGCCAGCTTTTGCACTCCTCTTTCACCTTCATCAAGAGGTGCTTTAGTTTCTCTTCGTTTTCTGCCATTAAAGTGGTATCACCTGCATATCTGAGGTTGTTAATATTACTCCCAGCAGTCTTGATTCCAGCTCGTGAGCAATCCAGCCTGGCATTTCGCATGATGTACTCTGCATATAAGTTAAATAAGCAGGGTGACAGTATACAGCCTTTACATACTCCTTTCCCACTTTGGAACCAGTCTGTTGTCCCATGTCCAGATCCAACTATTGCTTCTTGAGAAGGCAGGTTTCTCAGGAGGCAGGTAAGGTGGTCCGATAGTCACATCTCTTGACTTTTCCAGAGTTTGTTGTGATCCACATAGTCAGAGGCTTTAGTGTAGTCAATAAAGCAGAAGTAGATGCTCTTTGGAATTCCCTTGCTTTTTCTGTGAGACATGGATGTTGAAAATTTGGTCTCTGGTGGTTCTGTGTTTTCTGAATCCAGCTTGAACATCTGGAAGTTCTCAGTTTGCATACTGCTGAAGCCTAGCTTGAAGCATTTTGAGCCTAATCTTGCTGACGTGTGAAAATGAATGCAATTGTATGGTAATTTGAACTTTCTTTGGCTTTGCCTTTCTTTGAGATTGGAATGAAAACGGAACTTTTCTAGTCCTGTGGCCACTGCTGAGTTTTCCAAATTTGCTAACATATTGAGTGTAGTACTTTAACAGCATCATCTTTTAGAATTTTAAATAGCTCAACTGGAATTCCATCACCTCCACTAGCTTTGTTGGTAGTTAATGCTTCCTAAGGCCCACTTGACTTCACACTCCAGGATGTTTGGCTCTAGGTGAGTGACCACACTATCATAATTATCCAGGTCACTAAGGCCTTTTTTGTACAGTTCTTCTGTGTATTCTTGCCCCCTGTTCTTAATCTCTTCTGCGTTTGTTAGGTCTTTGCCATTTCTGTTGTTTATTGTGCCCTTCTTTCCAGGAAATGTTCCATTGTTATCTCCAGTTTTCTTGCAGAGATCTCTAGTCTTTCCCATTCTATTGTTTTCCTCTATTTCTTTGCACTGTTCGCTTAAGAAAGCTTTCTCATCTCTCCTTGCTATTCTCTGGAACTCTGCCTTCAGTTGGGTATATTTTTCCTTTTCTCCTTTGCCTTTTGCCTCTCTTCTTTTCTCAGCTATTGGTAAGACCTCCTCAGACAACCACTTTGCCTTCTTGCATTTCTTTTTCTTGGGTATAGTTTTGGTCACCACCTCCTGTACAGTGTTACAAACCTCCATCCATAGTTCTTCAGGCACTCTGTTTACCAAATCTAATCCTTTGAATCTATTCATCACCTCCACTGTATAATCATAAGGACTTTGATAAAGGTCATACCTGAATGGCCTAGTGGCTTTCCCGATTTTCTTCAACTTGAGCCTGAATTTTGTAATAAGGAGCTGATGATCTGAGCCACAGTCAGCTAAAGGTCTTGTTTTTGCTGACTGTACAGAGTTTCTCCATCTTCGGCTGCAAAGAATATAATCAGTCTGACTTTGGTATTTACCATCATCTCATGATATCCATGTGTAGAGTCATCTCTTGTATTGTTGGAAGAGGGTGTTTGCTATGAGCAGTGCATTCTCTTGGCAAAACTCTGTTAACCGTTGCCCTGCTTCATTTTGTATTACAAGGCCAAACTTGCCTGTTACTCCAGGTATCTCTTGGCTTCCTACTTTTGCATTCCAGTCCTTTGTAATGAAAAGGACATCTTGTTTTGGTGTTAGTTCTAGAAAGTATTGTAGATTTTCATAGAACTGTTCAACTTCAGCTTCTTTGGCATTAGTGATTGGAGCATAGACTTGGATTACTGTGATGCTGAATGTAAACACAATGAAAAGGCAAAAAGATATGACACCAGAAGATGAACTCCCCAGGTCGGTAGATGTCCAATGTGCTATTAGGGAAGAGCAGAGGAACAACAGCTCCGTGAAGAATGAAGGGGCTGGGCCAAAGTGGAAACAGCACTAAGATATGGATGGGCCTGGTGCTGAAAGTGAAGTCCAGTGCTGTAAAGAAAATATTGCATAGGAACTTGGAATGTTAGGTCCATGAAGCAAGGTGAATTGGTCAAGCGGGAGATGGCAAGTGAACACTGACATTTTAGGAATCACTGAACAAAAACGAATAGGAATTGGTGAATTTAATTCAGATGACCATTATATCTACTACTATGGGCAAGAATCCCTTAGAAGAAATGGATTACCCCCCTCACAGTCAACAAAAGAGTCTGAAATGCAGTACTTGGAGGCAGTCTCAAAAACGACAGAATGATCTCTGTTCGTCTGCAAGCAAACCATTCATTATTAGAGAACTGCAAATCAAAACAACATTGAAGTATATCACCTCACACCAGTCAGAATGGCCATCATCCACAAATCTACAAACAATAAGTATTGGGAAGGATGTGGGAAAAAGGAATCCCTCTTGCACTGTTGGTGGGAAAAATAAAATGATACAGCCACTATGGAGAACAACATGGAAGTTCCTTTAAAAACTAGGAATAAAACTGTCATATGACCCAACAATCCCACTTGGGCATATACCTTGAGAAAACCATAGTTCAAAAAGACACATGTATCCCAGTTTTCATTGTAGCACTGTTTACAATAGCCAGGACATGGAAGCAACCTGGATGTCCATCAACGGGTGAATGGATAAAGAAGTTGTGGTATATACTTACAATGGAATATTATTCAATGGAATATTATTCAGCTATAAAAAGGAGTAAAATTGAGTCAGTTGTAGTGAGATGGACGAACCTAGATTCTGTCATACAGAGTGAAGTAAGTCAGAAAGAGAAAAAGAAATAGCATATGTTAGCGCATATATATGGACGTTATAAAAATGGTACTGATGAGTCTTTGCAGGGTAGGAATAGAGACGCAGATGTAGAGAACAGACTTGTAGGCATAGGGGAAGGAGAGGGTGAGATAAATTGGAAGAGGAGCGTTGACATACATACACTATGATCTGTAAAATAGATGGCTAGTGGGAAACTGCTCTATAACACAGGGAGCTCAGCTCGGTGCTCCATGATGACCTAGAGAGGTATGATTGTGAGCGTGGCAGGAAGGCTCAAGAGGGAAGGAATGTATGTATACTACAGCTGATTTACGTTGTTGTACAGTAGAAACCGACACATTATAGTAAATTGATTATCCTCCAATTAAAATTTAAAAATGTGCTGCTTTGTTTTGTAGACCATTGTGATGAATGACTGTATTATCCGAGGCGACTGGCAAATGTAAGAGTTGGACGTCATTGTGTTGTAAAAAGTCGGAGTGTCATAAGGCCACCGTTCAAGAAATTCAGCAAAGGGTATGTAAATTAATCATTTGTTTCAGTCTTGGGCAAGATGCTGCTTCTGGTAGTGAAATCCATGTGTTGAGTCATGGGAGAAGGAGCAGGTCTGTACTTTTGTTTGGAACACTGAGTGAGAACACGCCATAATGAGCACAGTCAGTGGTGGTTGTCTTAGTCTAGTTGGTGGTTAGTTGCCAGAAACAATTCACTTAAGCTGGCAAAACTGGGGGTGGGAGAGGGGGGGAATTCTGATTAAACAGACACAGGCATATTTGATGTAATTTCAGGGTAGAAAAAGGGGCCCAGGTTTCACAAGGGACTGGAACCTGGAGCTGGACAGCTTGCCAAAATCAAGACCACTGTTCTGTCTGTCTGCTACTCTGCCACTGAGACAGTTTCTTATCTGTCCTTCTCTCTGTACTTTTTCTTCCCTCTTTTTTCTTCCTGCTGTATCTTCCCACTTTTTTCCTGGAGCCAACTTTGCTGCCTCAGCCCCTTAATTACATCACATCTTCATTTAAGCTTCCAGCCTAAATACCTATCAGAGATTTTAAATTGTTCTATTAACAAATCTTGGTTAGAGTGAATCTGATTGGCTTAGTTTGCAGTTAGGTGCCCACCCCTAGTCTACAAACAGCTTTGACCCAGAGGATATGGTCAAGTCAAGCCGACTGATCTCTCAGTGGGAATAAGTATTGCCAGAGAAACATCTGACAGGGCAAGGAAACTGCCTGCTATGCTTGATGTGGAGTATCCTCTTTACTTCCCTCTCTGCTTGCCTTCCTGGCTCCTTCCCATGGCACCATCTGCTTCCATCCAATAATTAAACAATCATTTATTGAGTGTTTTCTTTATGCTAGTCACTAGGTTATAATCTGGGCATATAAAATATGGATAAAATGGGGTCTCAGAACCTCGTGTTAGAAATAAAACAAACAAATGAATGTAACAAAAAGAGAGATTCACAGGTGTATAGAACAATCTAGTGGTTACCAGTGGGAGGGTGAGGGGTGAGATAGGGGATGGGAATTAAGTACAGACCACTGCATATAAAATAAATAAGCAACAAGGATATATTATACAGCTCAGGGAATATAGCTAATATTTTATAAACCTCTAAAATTGTGAACTGCTATGTTGTACGCCTGAAACTTATATAAAATTAGCTATACCTCAGTTAAAACAACAGCAATCACCACCACCATGTGGTAAAAATGATTGAATAAACAGCTACTATAGAATATAATGCTGCAACAGGAGAGCCACTATGTACTGGAGTACTGCTGACCCTGGGGTATGAACATGGTTAGGGAGGAACAGAAGAGGGCAGTTAATTCAGACAATAATACTTGGATGTATATCATGCGGGAGTCATATGCATTTCTTGTAGTGATGCTGGACTCCAGGACTTCATTACATACAAAAATTGGAGCAGGGAGTCATTGTATATCATATGAAATTCGAAAGAAAATATTTGCTCATTAGTTCAGAAGGTGCTTGAGGCGGAGCCAGAAAACCTTTTCATGATTTCATACAGTAACTGATGCTCTGCTAAAATTGTTGACTCCACCTCCTGATGAAGGCATTATTGGGCTGTATATGGTCCAGGAAGAAGACTGAAAATGAACAGTCTTTTCAGTGAATGGAGGGATGTATAAATAAGAGTAGTACACATATAGCAGCCTGGATGGGAGGGGAGTTCAGGGGAAGAATGGATACATGTATGTGTGTGGCGGAGTCCCTTTGTTGTCCACTTGAAAGTATCACAAAACTGTTAATTGTCTATATTCCAATATAAAATAAAAAGTTAGAAAGTAGTCCTCATGAGAAATACAGAAATATGAAAATGTGAATAGCAACACATGCATAGAAGGTGAATGTCGATTTCCTCCCCTGTATGTCTCAATACCAGAACCAGATAAGAGTAGAGTTCTGAATTTTCAGTTTAAAATTGAAGAGTTGACAGCCTGCTATAGCTATGATAAAATTAAGGAATCCATTGTTACCCAAGGGGTCTAGACTAAAAATGCAAATAAATTAAGGAAGATTTAAATAAGTTATAAGTGTGTGGAAGACAGTTATCATCTCTGCTAAAATATTCCTGGCAAAATAGAACTCAGGACTGGAAAGAGCCAGTGAGTATCCAGCTGCTTTGTATTAGTTCTAGTCCAAATATTTTACACCCCAAGGACTGAAATTTCTTGGAAGTATGATCACAGACCACTGTCAGTTACATTTGAGGAGTCCTGGAGAATGGGAATGATGTCACAGTCTAGAGAAACCCTTAAGTCCTTAACTCCTTAAATCTTGGCTTAAATGTCACTTTCAATTAAGCTTTTACCAAACCTCCAGTCTGAATAAAGTCTCTTTGTCATGCTCTCATGATGTATTATTTTTCCTCTGTAGCACTTATCACAGTTGTAACTAATTACTTATTTAATCATTTATTTAATTTCTCTTCTCCTGATTGTAATCTCCTCATGGGCGGGATCAAGCCCCTTTTGCTCGCCATTGTATTCCCCAGTTCCTAGCATAGAGTCAGGCAGTAAAACCAGACACCCAGTAAAACCAGACAATATATAAATTTTCGGCATGTGGGAATTATATCCCATGAACATATAGAGCAGATTAATGAAAATGTGATCTGTGGGCTTTTTCAGAGGAGGCTGGAATGAGCAAAACATTCATTTGTTTTTATTTGATGCTAGCTTTTCTAACTTTGAAGGTCTCGCCCTTGCTCTTTTGCTATTTCCTTGTACATTTCTGTAGTCTAATATTTCTGATTTTGGTTTAGTAGTCACATGCATTTTCTTCAATGTTACAGAATTCCTCAAACATGAAGATTCTTTCCTTGCTAGGTGCAGTCTTATTAAGACAAGATGGTGTTGCAGTTGTGATCTTTAGTTTTATAAACCTTGACCAGAGATACATCACCTTGACTATTCTTTCTTCTTTTTCTTCTACAGCGTTGCATTTTTTCCTTTACATATTGGGGACCACGTCTTTATTGAGGAAGATTGTGTGGTCAACGCAGCTCAGATTGGCTCTTATGTTCACGTTGGCAAGAACTGTGTGATTGTGAGTATGCTGACTTGTCTGGCTAAGCAGCCTCACTCTCCTTTGAGCTCCTGTCCCTCCCATCAGTGAGCCTCTGCTTCTGTCATCAAGCAGGGTAGAAGTTTTTTCTAGTCTACGAGTTTGCCAGAATTGTTATTAAATTTGGAATTTTTCCTAAGCACTAGTAATCATGGCTAACCTTTATGGAATCTTTTCTATATGATGTTAGACTCTTTCCTTTGGTTATTTCATTTAATTCTCACAACCATCCGAGGATGATAGACTGTAATTATCCCTATTTTCAGGTGAGGATACTGAAGACCTTTGATACTGGGGCTTTGACAAGGCTAGTAAATGCTAGAGTTGGAATTTGAAGCCTGGTGGTATGAATAGCCACGCCACTATGCGGCCTACCTGTCACCTCACCTTAAGAATCTTACAGTCTAGTGGGGTGAGGGGATCTTGAAGGGTGAGTCAAACTGGCTTATAGATAAGAGGAGAGAGAGTGTTTCACGGGAGAGATTGGCACGTGTGACCCTTACAAGGGCATGATGTTAAAGGAGCTACACGTAGTTCAAGATGCTGGGCCTGCCAGATGCTAGTGGGCCTCTCGCTCAGCAGAACCTGTAGGACACAGGTCCACAGGCGCTACGGCATTAGTTAATGCCAAACATTAACCCAGCCAGAGCTTTCTAAGGCTGAATTTCTTGATATTTCTTAGATGAAGAGGTTGATTTCAGTTAGGATTTCTGAGTCCATCCTGAGTAAGAATGATCAGAGGCAAGCTCCCTGAATTTTCAATGAAAATATTTCCTACATTTTCTGTTTGTCCCTCAGATTCTGGGAAAAGCCAAGACCCCTTTCCTGTTTTTAATGGCTGCTCCTATTAACACAGAGCTCTCTGCTCTGGATAAGACTCAGAGCCTAAAGTATCAGAAAATCTGCAGAAACTACGCAGTCACTTTCCAGGAGCCATGAGGCTGCAGCAGAGGTGGGCAGTGCAGAGAGCCACGTTGCTGAGAAGACATTCCAGTCAGACTTGCTACTCAGAGTCAAGGGGAGCAGTTGTTCTGCTAGATATTATCTGGAGGAGTTCCTTAATATGTATTAGAGACAGAATGTCTTTGGTTCAGCCTGATGTTGAGGAGAGGGAGAAGATAGTGAAATCCATCCTCTTTCCTCACTAACTGCTTGATTAGAGCAGGCTTTCCAAGCCACAGCTGAATTTTTCTGATATTTTCCTCAGTGATATGAAGACAGCATAGTAGCCTAGTCCTTTAGGTCCAGAGCCAGATGTCTGAATAGTTAATAACCAAATGCTATTCCCAGTGCTTAGGAAATGCTAGTCCTATTGTTCAGCATCTGCTTTTTGTATCACTTTTCAGTGCATCAACTCCTGGTATTGTCATTGTTTGGCACTGGCTGTACTTATTTGCTAAGCCTTTACAAATTCTCAGGAGAAAGATGCTTTGAGAATCTCAAAGCTAGTAGGAACTCTTTAGAGTCCAGCTGTCCCCGTGATACACAGATCCTTCCTGTAGCATCTCATGTAGTACTGTAACTTGTGCTTGGATATGGGAAGGTATGAGTGTTAATCAGAATTGCTCAAAAGTCCTCAGGAAAAGCCTAACAGGCATTATGGGTCAACTGTTATCATGCCTTGAGGTTTACATTTATCTTTAATCTTAATAGTATCCCGACAGGCTTGGTTTTACATGCTGTTTAACAGGATGGAAGAAATTTGCTAAATAACTTGGATAAAGAGATATGGGACTTCCCTGAGAGTCCAGTGGTTAAGACTCCACACTCCCAGTGCAGGGGGCATGAGTTTGATCCCTGGTCAGAAAACTAAGATCTCGCATGCCATGCGTTGCAACCAAAAAAAAAAAAAAAAAAAGGGAAAAAAAAAGGAAAACAGAAAAAAAAAAAAAAAGGAGATAAGGGTAGGTGTAATACCAGCGACATGTAGTTCTTAACTCCTTCTTGAAAAGTTCTCCAGGAAAGAATAAAGAAGCAGTTACAGCTGCTTACCTTCTCAGCCATTGCCAACTCATTCATGCCTAAGAAGTACCTGCATTTTTTATTGTGCTGCTGTGGAGTTGACAGTCTACCCAGAATCCTCTGAAACCCAAATGAGCA
The DNA here is from genome assembly GCA_006408675.1 of Madoqua kirkii. NCBI lineage: Eukaryota > Metazoa > Chordata > Mammalia > Artiodactyla > Bovidae > Madoqua > Madoqua kirkii. The sequence goes on from SJYC01091525.1 coordinate 28,182, forward strand.
CATTTCTCTGAGTGGGCAGAATGGCTAACTAGACAAGCAGGTGCCCTCAGGCTGTTTGGTAACCAGGGTAGACAGTGGGAAAGCTCATCTCCACTGCTCTTCTTTTCCAGGGCCCTTTGTCTGGGGATCCCTGTCTGTGAGCGTATCCTGCCATATGCAGCAGCTTGGTTCCTTTTGCTCAGTGCCCCACGTGCTTGGTCTGGGTTTTTAGGAGCCTCGGCATCTTAGGGAATCTTTGAGTTAATCTGGGAGTCACCAGGGGAGCTGGCCATCTGCTCTATTGAGTTTTCCAAGGAGAAGTGAAGATACGCAGTCATAACTTGCTTCTGACCTAAAGATGTTGCCCAGCTTGGCTATTATCCACCCAGCTGCAGACAACTTAGTTAGCCCCTGAAGAAATTCAGACCTTAGAGGTATAAGCTTTTTAAAAAATTCACTGGACAATCTACCCAGGAGCTCTTGGACATACATACGATTTAGGTGTTTAACATTCGGGGAAATTTTGAACACAATGAAATCAAAGTATGTTTCCTCTTCTTTGGTAAAGTCTGAGATCTAGATGGGTTCGCATTATCTTGGTATTTGTTATATATGTTCCACATCCTCAGCCCAGTATGTTTTATCTGATATTCTGACCAGAACATGAGTAAACTATAGGCTTGGATGATGTAAATGCAACTGGTAAAGACCAAGACTTTCATTTACTCAGCAAGTTGTCTGAGGCATGTTGTTGTTCAGTTGCCAAGTTGTGTCTGAGTCTTCCCAAACTGTGGGCTGCAGTACACCAGGCTTCCCTGTCCCTCACCATCTGAGTTTGCCCAAGTTCATGTCCATTGAATCAGTGATGCCATCCAACAGTCTCAGTGTCTGTCACCCTCTTCTCTTTCTGCCTTCAATCTTACCTAGCATCAGGGTCTTTTCCAGTGAGTCAGCTGTTCACATCAGGTGGCTGAAATATTGGAGCTTCAGCTTCAGCATCAGTCCTTCCAATGAATATTCAGGAATGATTTTCTTTAAGATTGACTGGTTTGATTTCCTTCCTTACTTTCCAAGGGACTCTCAAGAGTCTTCTCTAGCACCGCAGTTCAAAACCATCAATTCCTCGGCCCTCTGCCTTCTTTATCGTCCAGCTCTCACATCCGTACATGACTGTTGTAAAGACCATAGCCTTGACTAAATGGACCTTTGTCAGCAAAGTGATGTCTTTGCTTTTTAAACACACTGTCTAGGTTTTTTATAATTTTGCTGCCAAGAAGCAGTCTTTCTCTAATTTCATGGCTGCAGTCACCAACCGCATGATTTTAGAGCCCAAGAAAAGGAAATCTGTCACTGCTTCCACCTTTTCCTCTTCTGTTTGCCATGAAGTATCAGGACCAGATGCTGTGATCTTAGTTTTTTAATATTGGGTTTTAGGCCAGGTTTTTCACTCTCCTCCTTCACCCTCATCAAGAGGCTCTTTAGTTCCTTTTCACTTTCTGCTATTAGAGTGGTATCATCTGCATATCTGTGGTTTTTCTTGCTAAGGGAGATGCCAAACAGAAGGCATCTGAGATATAACTTTAACCATATACAGAAGCATCTCCTTTTCCTTAAGTCATGAAACACATGACTCTCTCAAACCTTATTTCTTGCCCTAAAATGCTGTGGGTGATGGCAGAATTGAATGACTACCTAATAACTACCATTTACCCATGGCAGAATAAGTGAACTGTTAACTTCATATCCAGAAGAATTTCCCAAGACATGTCCAGTTGGAGTTTACAAAAGAACAGACAGGGGCTTCCCTGGTGGTCCAGTGGTAAAGAATCCACCTGCCAATGCAGGAGACACGGATTCGATCCCTGGTCTGGGAAGATCCCACATGCCGCAGGGCAACTAACCCACGGGTCACAACTACTGAGCCTGTGCTCTAGAGTCATGAGCCGCAGCTACTGAAGCCCATGTGCCTAGAGCCCCTGCTCCGCAACACAAGAGAACCCCTTGCAGTAAGAAGCCCGTGCGCCACAACTAGAGAACACCCACACACAGCAAGAAGACCCAGTGCAGAAAAAATAAACGAGTAAATAAATAAATCTTAAAGAAGAGGATAATAATAATCAACCTTTAAAAAAGGAAAAACGCAGACCTTAAACTGCTAGGTGCAAAACAAACGTACTGGCTAATATGGACCACAGTCACAGAAGTAGATCCTAATTTCATACACAAATGGCTCCATCTGACATCTTAGTTGATGTCATGTGAATTAACCTCCTTCCTGTTTTTAGTTTCCTCTGGAAGCCTCTCAGGCAGGTCCTTTAGTGATGGAAACCAGTGGCTGGTCCAAGATTCTGTCCTATCCTCTAGAATCCTTACTGGAAAGAGCTTCTTTTCCCAGTAGTCCCAGCAGAAGCCCTGACGTTGAGATTCATCATGGTTCATACACCAATTCCCTAAACCAGTGGCTGCAGCCAGGGTTGGGGTTTAGAGTTTGGGATGAGAGATGAAGCACATGAACTGAGATAGGGATGGGGTGGTATCCAATGAAAATATAAGTTCTGTTACAAGAAGAAAGGGAAATGGATGTCGGACAAGCATAACAACACATATCCACTAAGTAAAAGCAAAGAAAAACAAATTTCATATAGTCTGAAATGCCTAAGATAGCCTGAACTGTCCCTAGTGCACAACCCCCACTTCAAATTTAAACACACACAGGACTCACACACACACACTAACGTTCCTCCCTCATGCTTGTCAGGTGCCATCTGCAGTAGGGAATGGTGGCCAGCCCTTTTGTCCCTGACCATGACGATTATAGGCTTCCGTGATGGCTCAGAAAGTAAAGAATCTGCCTGCAGTGCAGAAGACCTGAGTTCAGTCCCCTGGTTGGAAAAACCCCTGGAGAAGGGAACCGCAACCTACTCCAGTATTCTTTCCTGGAGAGGTCCATGGACAGAGGAACCTGACGGGCTGTAGTCCGTGGGGCTGCAAAGAGTCAGACATGACTGGAAACTAAACAACAAGAACATAGCAGACAAGACAACTTTTACTCCCATTTCCTGGTCTGTTTCCTATTAACAAGATTTTAATTTCAGGGTCGCCGGTGTGTGTTGAAAGACTGTTGCAAAATTCTTGACAACACAGTATTACCCCCAGAAACTGTGGTCCCACCGTTCACCATCTTCTCAGGCTGCCCAGGTAATCCGTGGGTGTTAATTATTAAAACTAACGTTTATTTTCTTTCACAAAAGTCATGCATGCATTTTCTGTCTCTTAACAGTATGTTAGCTAACTGAAATACTCTTCTGATACAGAGTACCTAGAAATGCTATCCAAAATATAACTTGTATCTTTTTACATGCATAATTGGATTCATTGGAAATTATTAGGCATCAGAAGCAAAGTGGAAACTAAATGCAGACTTTCAAGGATGCTTCAGGTGATGCCATTCCTATAGTAGTATGGTTTAGGATTTGATGCTCATGTGGAATGAGAGATAAAGCCTCAGATCCACACAGGGCAATGAGATCTTCTTGAAGGGCTTTCCCTCAGTAAAAAGTTGATGGAGGATGAATCTGCCCCCAACACAGGAAAAGTACAAAGAAGAGTGTCTCTCTTGGCCTGGGCCCTGGGTGGAAAAAGAAAGTCTCTCCAGATGATGGCCTTACCCTCACAGTGTTTGGGGACTTGAACTTGTACTTCCGGCCTGCTCAGAAATGCCCTAACTGAAATATTACCATAAAACACGCCCAAAGACCAGTGAGAGCTCTGGGATACCCAAGAAAAACAAATATATTGTCATTTGACCTTGGCCGATGGAATGCCCACAGGCGAAGTCCTTATGAGCTCAAGAGGTAAGGATTACAGATGTGGGGAGACAGGCAATCCATGCTCATTGTAGAAAGCTTGAAATCAAATTTCATATAGTCTGAAATGCCTAAGATAGCCTGAACTGTCCCTAGTGCACAATCCCCACTTCAAATTTAAACACACACAGGACTCACACACACACACTAACGTTCCTCCCTCATGCTTGTCAGGTGCCATCTGCAGTAGGGAATGGTGGCCAGCCCTTTTGTCCCTGACCATGACGATTATAGGCTTCCGTGATGGCTCAGAAAGTAAAGAATCTGCCTGCAGTGCAGAAGACCTGAGTTCAGTCCCCTGGTTGGAAAAACCCCTGGAGAAGGGAACCGCAACCTACTCCAGTATTCTTTCCTGGAGAGGTCCATGGACAGAGGAACCTGACGGGCTGTAGTCCGTGGGGCTGCAAAGAGTCAGACATGACTGGAAACTAAACAACAAGAACATAGCAGACAAGACAACTTTTACTCCCATTTCCTGGTCTGTTTCCTATTAACAAGATTTTAATTTCAGGGTCGACGGTGTGTGTTGAAAGACTGTTGCAAAATTCTTGACAACACAGTATTACCCCCAGAAACTGTGGTCCCACCGTTCACCATCTTCTCAGGCTGCCCAGGTAATCCGTGGGTGTTAATTATTAAAACTAACGTTTATTTTCTTTCACAAAAGTCATGCATGCATTTTCTGTCTCTTAACAGTATGTTAGCTAACTGAAATACTCTTCTGATACAGAGTACCTAGAAATGCTATCCAAAATATAACTTGTATCTTTTTACATGCATAATTGGATTCATTGGAAATTATTAGGCATCAGAAGCAAAGTGGAAACTAAATGCAGACTTTCAAGGATGCTTCAGGTGATGCCATTCCTATAGTAGTATGGTTTAGGATTTGATGCTCATGTGGAATGAGAGATAAAGCCTCAGATCCACACAGGGCAATGAGATCTTCTTGAAGGGCTTTCCCTCAGTAAAAAGTTGATGGAGGATGAATCTGCCCCCAACACAGGAAAGTACAAAGAAGAGTGTCTCTCTTGGCCTGGGCCCTGGGTGGAAAAAGAAAGTCTCTCCAGATGATGGCCTTACCCTCACAGTGTTTGGGGACTTGAACTTGTACTTCCGGCCTGCTCAGAAATGCCCTAACTGAAATATTACCATAAAACACGCCCAAAGACCAGTGAGAGCTCTGGGATACCCAAGAAAAACAAATATATTGTCATTTGACCTTGGCCGATGGAATGCCCACAGGCGAAGTCCTTATGAGCTCAAGAGGTAAGGATTACAGATGTGGGGAGACAGGCAATCCATGCTCATTGTAGAAAGCTTGGAAAACACCAAAAAGCAAAAGAAAAAGAAAAAGCTCACATTCCCCCACCCCCACCTCAAGACAGTCTCGACTCTTCTACCTGTTGTTTTACTCAGTGGAAACCTCATAGAACATACAGAGGTACGTGACAGATTCACAGATGGAAGATGATATGAAGAGAGAGATTTGACAGTATATGGTCTCTAACCACTGGGTGGTTTAATTGTTTTTCCAATGTAAAAAAAATCTCATTACTCAGATCATTGAATATGAGTTTCAAAGAGATACATAAATCATCCACTAAGATTCTTTGGGAAGGAAATGAGCTATTCTGCACTTTCATGCATCTCTGCATTTGCAGAGGAGGAAGAGACTCATTTAGTAATTCTCCCCATACTGAGTTCCCACTGTGAAACAGTTTAACAGTTCTTAGCAAGTGCTAGATCAGAACAGTCTATTGTTTTGAGTGGTTGTAAGACGAGCATCTGATCTGAGGTGAGAAGTATATTGTTAGAAAAATAGTTTAATCTCCTCTAACTTATGCAAGGCCCTTAGAACCAACTTATGATCTTTGAACATTGATGGCAGATTGCAGGAAAGCACTTCTAGGTATTTGAAATCCCAGTAAATTCTGTGTGTGGAGGTTCTGCCTGGGATCTTAGAGATCGAAGGGGTTGAATTGTCCAGGGTATCAGTGCTGGTTAGTGGGGAGGCTTTTATTTATTTTTTTTATTTGACTACTCAGCTTTTGCAATCTCAGTTCCCCAGCCAGGCACTGAACCTGGGCCAGGGCAGTGAAAGCAGCAAATCCGCTAGACCACCACGGAGCTCCCAAGACTCTTTGTTTAGAGTCTAGTACTTTTTGCACTAGCAGGGTACTTCTCATGTTTATTTGTGTAGTTTCACAAACAAATGCTAACCATCTAGATACTACTGTTGACAACCTCCCTCTTTAATCAAGAGGCGTGGGGTGGCAGGAAAACTAGTGTATTTTTGGACAGCTCCCCAGAATGAAAGGCGAGGCATCCAGAAAGATTCTGAGTTAGGAGCCAAAAACTCAGATGCCCACAGGAGCCAGACAAAGTATGTAAATAGTTGAAGTAATTGCTTATCATAGCTGTTTAAGCATACAGGCATGATATTATGTGAACTTCTGGTGTTTCATGAGGAGCTAAACATCTGAATGTTTATGTGATATTTCTGAATTTTTAATTGTTGAATACCAGTTTTTTTTAGTAGATTAAATACTGTACAGATTCAATATATATTTGGAAATCTTAATGCACTGCTAATTTGTAAAAGGTGCCTGCGAGAGTTGTGTATTTTTTTAAGACCATTTTTTTTCATTCCTGTTTTCTCTCTGTATGTATACAAGAGTATATGTGTGTGTTTTTGTATGTTTATGAGTATATGCATATGTGTGTTTATGTATGTGTATGTATTTGTATATATAATATGAAACTTTTTATATGTATAAATAGACTCACACTCTCTATTCTGTTAGGAAACGTGCTTCGTTAGTATATCTTGGGCATCTTGTCAGTATGAAGCAGTTTACCTCATTCCTTTTAATGGCTACAGGGTTTGCATTGCATAATTATCCCATGGTATAACCAACCATCCTCTGGTATAATGGAGCAAAAAAAGTTATCCTTGGTTTTTCATAATTAGAGATTTTGCTGCATTAATGCTTTTGTATCTATATTGTGCAATTGGGCAAGATTATCTATGGAATAAATTCTTAAAAGTGGATTTTCAGATCACAGGATATGAACTTTTAAGTTATGCTAGTTATTCCTACATTGCTTTTCAAACATCTGTATGAGTTTATACTAATACCATACTGTGTGAGTCCTCCTTCCTGGAAATTCTTCCATAAGTTTCCCCCATCTTTTGTCTATTTGGGCATTTCTGTTCTACTCCCATCTATGATTCAAATGTATATAACTGCTCAGGCCTTGGATTCAGTTTCATTGTATGAATAGCAAGGCAGTTTCTCCCCTGAAGAGCGCTCACCTTGGCTTGTCCCACATACATCACCCCAGAATCCAGGGGATAGATGAATCCTTGCCTGGAACAGCCTCTGATGTAGTCAGATTTGCCTTAACTCTTCAGTAATGTACTAACTTCTTTTACTTGGAATATATTTCTACATTTTGAGAACAATATTATTCCCACACCCCTCCCTCGACACACAGATTGATATTATCTTGAATATATGGTCAGGAAATATTTGGTTAGCACCAAAGATGGAAAACCTAGTCTTTAGACATTTGCAGCTGAAGAAGGCTTCTAGAGGTTTCAGCAGAAGTCAGAGCTGCATGTGGGCCTCCTCTGGCTCCTTGTGGTTGACCAGGTCTTTCTTTCCCCAGGACTCTTCTCAGGGGAGCTCCCAGAATGTACCCAGGAGCTGATGATTGACGTCACCAAGAGCTACTACCAGAAGTTTTTGCCCTTGACACAGGTCTAATGTCTCTGCCTTGTGTCTCGAATTCGCTTGAGCGCTAAGATGAACTTGCGGACAAAGTGAGCCAGACAGCATCTACAAAGAGCTCTTGTGTCTTTGATACCTCCCACCCTCTTTTTTTTTTTTTTTTTGGTTTCATTCTTTAGAATTTCTCAGTCCTCCCAGGCTCTAAGCTCTTAAGACTTTAATAACAGAACAACTGAAGGGTTGTCTCCAAATGCTGTGCTTAAACTGTATCTATTCACTGTCACTCTGTACCATGATGTGGGGAGCACAGACTCGTCTGTTCCCAGCACTCCCACCCCTTGGCCCTGCGGACAGCGGATGGAGCCGGGCACTCTGTCCCAGCGGGGAGGTTGTGTGTGGCCCGCGGCCTTGAGCTGCCACAGTGAGCACCACTCGCAGGGGTCACTGTTGGCATCCCTGCTGCTCGTGCAGTTGGCCACTTGCCACAGCTGCTTGTCATCTGCAAAAAAACCGTTTGCCACTTTTCAGAGCCCAGATTCCTCTTGGCTACTAAAACTTGAAGGGAGGGTGGTTAGTGTTTCTCTTCTTTCCAAAATGAAAGATCATGATCATGTTAATTCGGGGTGAATAATTAAAGACTTTCTAGCATTCTATTCTAGGGCCGTGGCTTTCACTAAAAGCTTAGTGAAAGCATCCCTTAGCATCCAGATTTTATTTTTGCAAAGTCCCAGGTTTAAGTCTCCCATGTGGATGGACTAGACTGGCAGCCACGCCTTGTCTCATGGTATTTAGGAGCAGCAGTGTATGCCTTATTTCACTGGTAGCATTTGCGACACTTGCTCCCTGGCCTGGAACCATTCAAACCACACTACATTTGCCATAAACCTCACAGTTCAGACCAAAATATCTGTACTTGGGCCCAATCTCATATGTACATGGGGGCCTCTTAAAATCATTCTGGGGGCATGGAACCCCAAGGAGTAGACAGCTGCCAGTGCTATCCATATGTTCTTGGTAATATCTCAGCCCTTCCCATTCTGCTCTAGTAGGATGACTTAGAAGTGAAGGCCTGAAAAGGTTGGCCTTGCTTCATGCTCTAGTGCTGCTGTGAATGGGTAGGACAGTTCAGCCTCAAAGATTGGAATCTAGCAGCAGCTGTCTTGACTTAACATCCGGTCTGGGGTTTGCAAAAAGAACTGTATGTAGTCATCTTATTAGTTCAATGTAAAACTGCTTTCTGGTTCCTTATTTTTTATGTTTGTACATTAAAGACATGACACATGAAACAAGTCATTTGAAGATGATCACTGTTCACCTCCAGCAATGGCGACCTGTCTTCCTTGGTCACCTCACTGTGTTCCTGGTGTCCTCCTGCAGACTTTATAGTCACTTGCCTACTTAGAGCTTATAATACCAGCCCTATAAGCTGGATGTTTTCACTACTTTACTGGTGAGAATAAAAACTCAAACTTGGTGTGATTGGCATGGTGAAGGAGTCACACTCATGTGTTTGGCTCCACAGCCCACGCTCTTAAGCTCTGCCCCGGTGAGATGGGGCAGTCCACTGCATCCTGTCTCATGCCAGCAGTCTGTGATGGTTGCAGCTTTTTGGGGAGCCATATACCCCAGCTCCCTTCTCTTTTTGGACCACCGAAAAGGAGGATCTTGGAGTTGGCAGAGCTTAGATGTACCCTTGGCTAACCTCTTGCTCCCGAGAGAAATTTTCCAGGGTGTGTCTGATAGATTCCCTTCCAGTGTGTGTTTGAATTCCTCCAAAAGGAAGCTTGCCACTTGATGTGACTAACTGTCCGTTTTCTTCTTTTATTTACTTATTTTATAACTGACACGATTTTTTGACTATCCATTTTGTTGATGAACAACCAAAATTAAGAGAAGTGGAGTGTTTATTTTCCTGAGCCTTTTAAAAATCTTTAGGTAATTTGAGCTGTTGTCGTTAAGTCGCTAAGTTATGTCCAACTCCTTTGCAGCCCCATGGACTGTGGCCCACCAGGCTTCTCTTGTCCATGGGATTTCCCAGGCAAAAATACTGGAGGGGGTTACCATTTCCTTCTCCAATGGACCCTTTTTCTCTTCCTGACCCAGAGATTGAACCCAGATCTCCTTCATTGCAGGTGGATTCCTTCCTGCTGAGCCCCTAGGGAAGCTCAAGTAATTTGAGTACACAATTCCAAAAATCCTATCCAGTTACTAAAGAAAGGACATACAATGTAACAGATTTTGTTGATTCAGAATCCAGTCCTATGCTCTACTTCCCACAGGCAACCACTCAGAATAATTTTCAGTCCGTTGTACCATTAGTCTGTTCTTGACATGAACAGATACACACGTCCACACCAGCCTCTATATTCATGTGGATGCGCTATCCCACATCTTTCTCCTTTTACTTAACAATATGTCTTAGAGGTTGTTCCATTTGGCACATACAGGTGATAAACATAGCAATTGTTAACATATATGTTGTTTACCATATATCACATACTCTTCTGAGTTCTTGCTTTTGGCTCTGCCGGGTCTTAATTGCAGCACGCATGTGGGATCTTCAGTCTTCATTGCAGCATGTTTGGTTTTTAGTTGCAGCGTGTGAATTCTCAGTTGTGGCATGTGGGATCTAGTAGTTCCCTGACCAGGAATTGAACTGAGGCACCGTGCATTGGAAGCTTGGAGTCTTAGCCACTGGACCACTCAGGAAATCTCCCTCTTTTGAGTTCTTTACCTTTATTGATGCCTTTAATCCTCACAGTATCTATGAGATAGGTCCAGTTTTTCTCCCTAAGGAGCAGAGATAAATTGTCCAAAGTTCTACATCTACAATGGTGATCTTAGGCATTCTGGCCCTAGAGCTGATACTGTTAATCATTATGCAGAATCCTTCCATGTTCTAATAACTTGCAAGTTGCAGTCATGTCCAACTCTTTGCCACCCCATGGACTATACAGTCCATGGAATTCTCCAGGCCAGAACACTGCAGTGGGTAGCCTATCCCTTCTCCAGTGGATCTTCCCAACCCAGGAAACAAACTGGGGTCTCCTGCATTGCAGGCAGCAGATTTTTTACCAACTGAGCTATCAGGAAGCCCAGAACCTTTCATTGCCCCAAATGGAATCATTTGGCCAGCCTTTGTTGCACAAAAAGCATTTCAGGCAGGCAAGGAAAAAAGGGTTGGGACTGGGTATTGTTGACCCATCTGGCAATGTCTGCCATAGGCAGGAAGCCTAGTGCCCCCTCTGAGAAGATGATCTCCTGGCCCTGGGCCCTATTGTACTACAACTGTGTTCTGACTAGTTAAATGGGAGCTGGTTTCTTGCAAGAATTGTCCTGCTTGTGGCCGTTAGAGGGTGTCTTACAGTTCTGTAGCACAAGTTAGCAAGCTATAAAAGAATATACAAACTAGATTAGACAAAAATCGAATTTGAACGCTTTGTTGCAAGTGGAAAAAATCGAGCTTGAATCAGTTTAAGCAAAAGGGGGGTTTTATTGACTTACACAACAAATCATGGAAAGGACCAGCTTGAGAAGCAATGTAGTGTGAACCCTGGGTAAGTTACTTAATCTCTCTGTGCTTTCTCATCATAGGCTATACAGTGGGGATCATAGGCTGTAACAGTGGGGATCCACAGAGTTGGAATGTAGTTGGAATGTAGTTACTACTACGTGTAAATAGTAGGGGCAATTCCTGGTGCTTAGAAGCACTCTGTAAGTGATCAGCTATCATTATAGGGACAACTCTATCCAGAGATACAGGGCTCTTTGCCTTTATATCTTTTTCATCTTTACATTAGTGGAGGTATAGACTGCGCTATGGTAACAAAGAAACCATCAAAATACAGAAGACTATTTGAATATGAGAGAGAAGGTAATTTTGCTGACCTAACAGTGCAGGGATAAGCAAGTGGTCTAGCAGAGATAGGACACTGCAGTGGGTAGCCTATCCCTTCTCCAGTGGATCTTCCCAACCCAGGAAACAAACTGGGGTCTCCTGCATTGCAGGCAGCAGATTTTTTACCAACTGAGCTATCAGGAAGCCCAGAACCTTTCATTGCCCCAAATGGAATCATTTGGCCAGCCTTTGTTGCACAAAAAGCATTTCAGGCAGGCAAGGAAAAAAGGGTTGGGACTGGGTATTGTTGACCCATCTGGCAATGTCTGCCATAGGCAGGAAGCCTAGTGCCCCCTCTGAGAAGATGATCTCCTGGCCCTGGGCCCTATTGTACTACAACTGTGTTCTGACTAGTTAAATGGGAGCTGGTTTCTTGCAAGAATTGTCCTGCTTGTGGCCGTTAGAGGGTGTCTTACAGTTCTGTAGCACAAGTTAGCAAGCTATAAAAGAATATACAAACTAGATTAGACAAAAATCGAATTTGAACGCTTTGTTGCAAGTGGAAAAAATCGAGCTTGAATCAGTTTAAGCAAAAGGGGGGTTTTATTGACTTACACAACAAATCATGGAAAGGACCAGCTGAGAAGCAATGTAGTGTGAACCCTGGGTAAGTTACTTAATCTCTCTGTGCTTTCTCATCATAGGCTATACAGTGGGGATCATAGGCTGTAACAGTGGGGATCCACAGAGTTGGAATGTAGTTGGAATGTAGTTACTACTACGTGTAAATAGTAGGGGCAATTCCTGGTGCTTAGAAGCACTCTGTAAGTGATCAGCTATCATTATAGGGACAACTCTATCCAGAGATACAGGGCTCTTTGCCTTTATATCTTTTTCATCTTTACATTAGTGGAGGTATAGACTGCGCTATGGTAACAAAGAAACCATCAAAATACAGAAGACTATTTGAATATGAGAGAGAAGGTAATTTTGCTGACCTAACAGTGCAGGGATAAGCAAGTGGTCTAGCAGAGATAGGTGACTGGGCTCCACGAGTCCTCAGGCACCCAGGCTCCTACTTTCTTGTCACATGACCACGTGTAACTGCTCCGGAGGCTATAAATTTAGTGTCTAGCTAGGCAGCCAAAACTCGGAGGAAAAAGGTTCTAGTAGTAGGGGAGGGAGAGAGTGGACCTTGAGAGTCAGGAGGCAGACTCTCCAGGCCTGTGTGTTGGTTCCTTTTCTCCTGCTGCAGATGATCTTGCTTCACACGTTAGGGCATGTGGCAGCTGACAGACCCAGACTTGCATCCTCCCAGCTTGGTTTCCCTGAAAGAAAGGTTTCTTTCCTCGAGTTCTAATTTGGACAGTTCCAAAGAAAGTTTCTCACTGGGCTGTCGTGAGCCCCCTGTGCCCAAGAGTGTATGGCCCTATAATTAACCCAATCTGGGTCATGACCTTTCCCCTGTCCTCACCATTACAGAGAAACAGCAAAGTGTATTTCCAAAACAAGGTGCTGGCAAGACAAAACACTAGCTACTATAAATAGTGAGTGTTTAATTATGGACTAATACTGCTTTAAAGGTGTTGACACTCGTGTGTATCCAAGGAAAGGCCAGCTGGACTCTGTCTCCATGGTGGCTCTCCCCCCAGGGGCAATGTGTCACCAGACAATTACGTTTTTAACTCCAGAGAAAAAAGTCTCTTGGTCCTCAGAATACTCCAAGAAGACGGAGCAGGTGGAAGAGACCTGGGTTGGGACACTTTCCATTTGACTTAGGGCAGAGAGGGGATTATCAGCTCATGTAGCTGAAGAGGCCAAGTCCAGAGCTGCCATCGAGCTGGATCCCAGGACTCGGAACTCACAGGGGCACCAGGGACCTGACTCTCTTCAGCTCTTGACTCTGCTTTCCTTTGAGTTGGGTTCATTCTCCAGGCTTTACAATGTGACCCTGCAGCTCCAGTTATTGGTGGAAAGAGCCCTCCTCCGAGAAGCCGGTGGACCTGACTCTCACTAGCTCAGGATGGAAGTGTCCAGCCTCAAGTAACCATTGTGATCAGGAAGGTGAAATTCACTGCTGGCGGGACCCAGGGCACGTACCCATGTGGACTGGCAGCTGGTGCTTGGTGGCTGTATTTTATCAGGACAGGAGATTAATGGGTCTGGGCCGGAAAGATTCTGAGGTGTCTACTTCAGACCTTTTCCCCTTCTCCAGATTTATTTCTTGCCCAGCCTTACCTCCTGTCCAGTCTCTCATTACTCTTGGCCTTGGGAAGTACCTCCTGAGGGGTATCTGAGCCTGAGTTGGGGGCACAGTTGCTTAGCCAAAGTGGACTGTTCTAGAAAGAGCCATTTGGAGGATGCTCCTCTGCCTGGAGGGGCTTTGCAGGTGGCTCAGTGGTAAAGAATCCTCCCACCAATGCAGGAGATACAGGTTTGATCTCTGTGTCAGGAAGATGCCCTAGAGGAGGAAATGACAACCCACTCCAGTATTCTTGCCTGGAAAATCCCACGGACAGAGGAGCCTGGGGTTACAAGAGTCGGACGTGACTTAGCGACTGAGCGTGTACCCACTTCTGCCAGATACTGCTTCCCCATGCACCTTACGAAGGGGCCTTTTTCAGAGTCTAGGTGGAATTTTAATTTCATGCCTGTGCTCTTGTCTGAACCCACACTCTCTGTGAACTCCTGAGGAGTCAGGCTTGAGCCTGTGATTTTCCAGCACATGGGGTGATTACCTGGATTTGAGTCCCCCTACCTCTGGTCCCCACCCCACCCCAGATAAGTCTCATGTTGCAGGATCCCGGGTGCAGGGAACAAGGTTGAGTGATTGACTTGCGAGCCTTCTGCTGGCCAGTTCTGTTTCACGTGGCTGCACAAGGCCCTTGTGGTCTGTTGGGGTCTGTGGTGCGCTCTGAGCTAGTCACTTCTGCATGAGCCAGCTCACTCAGAGCTGAGACCACAGTTACTCTTAGTCACTCGGGCCCATCTGGGTGATCACAGACTTGGAAATGAATCAGACAAACATTGCTGCTATTTTCCACATCCTTGGAAATTTCTCAGCTATAAAGCAGGGATCTTGGTGGCTCGGGAAGCTTTCTTGGTGTCTGGATCTGGCTGGTGAGCCCACAGGGTGTCCAGAACATGGAGCTCCAGTCTCATTTTGACTCGCCCTCAGCCATTTGCCAGGACAGATTGCATCTAACAAAGCTGAGTGGTGGTTCTGGGTGGTCACGTCAAGCTGGCTGGTCTCCTAATGGTAGCTGCTGTCGGGCTGTAAGGCCCCTGGAATGGCAATGGCAATGTTAGAACAGTGTGTTCAGAGGCATGGTTATTTCAGAACAGGTGTCGGCAAAATGCCCTGCCAACGTGGACCAGTTCCCATAAGTCCATGATCACTGAAATGCTTCTAGAGCCCCAGTGATGGGCTGTGCTTTTGCTGCCCTTTAGGACTGGGGCCGGGGCTGAGGGAGAGGGGGGCCTGACCACATTGCTGCAACACTCATTTCTTCATTTAACAAATAGTGAGCTGCAGCTGAGTGCCAGGCGCTGGCCTAGTGAAGAATAAGACAGAGCCAGTCCCTGCCTGTAGGGATCTAACAGCTTAGCCCGGTAAACAGAACAGTTCTCCAGTGGAGGCCTGAGGGGCTCTTGAGGGTCACCATAGTGATGAAGTGTGGGTGTTGGGGGCAGCAGATTGAATCCCAGCCCTGCTGTTCTCTAGCCATGTGAATATGGGCTAGTTATCTCACCTTGTGGAAACTCACATTTCTCATCCTTAAAATGGGAAAGATTCATAGGGGTTATTATGATTAAATGCATTCATACCTGTGACACGTGTGTACGGACTCAGGGTGAGCACTCAGTAAATGGTAGTTATAACAAGTATTATTAGAAATGATACACCTTATAGTATATGAGTGTGCCATACTATTATGTATACATGTGAGCATGCTAGTCACTTTAGTTGTGTCCAACTCTTTGCGACTCCATGGACTGTAGCCTGCCAGGTTCCTCTGTCCATGGATTCTCCAGGCAAGAATACTGGAATGGGTTGCCATCCCCTCCTCTGGGGGGTCTTCCTGACCCGATGATCTTATGTCCCGGCCTCTTTTGTATGTTTACACTTTATTAGGAAGTGAACCCTTTATAGTATAAGGTGCAGCATTCCTATATATTTTTAAAAATTTAAAGTGAAATTAAGACCATCTTTCCATATCATCTTTCCCTTCATCACAAAGAAAAGGTGGGGCAAAGAAATCACCCCTCCTTGCTTTGTATCTGTGGGGTGTCAGGCACTTATTAGAAAACCTTTACTCCTCCCAACTGTCAAAAAAAAGTAGGGATTTTTACAACCCATCATACAGTGTCAAGGAGGCCAATCTTAAGAGAGGTTAGGTAAATTTGCCCAGTGTCACACAGCTAATAAATGGCTGAGCTAGCATCAAAGCCAAGTCTTATCTGGCTGCAAAGTCCATGTTTTATGCAGCAAAGCACTTACCCTGAGGACTGCACTTGCTGCTGTATTGGGTAGTCCCTTGCTTTCCTGAAGTTTCTGCTGCATGTTGGCCACACCTATTCTCGTTATACACTCTGACCTGGATCCTGAAGTGAGAAGAGGTGACCCAGGACATCCTACTTCCCCAAGGAGACTGAATAGCTTGTTCTGTACCTCCAAGGCCATTGGATATCAGGCAGATGGTTGTGCATATGAAAATCCTTCAAGAAAGAGACACAGGAATGGAGTTCACTCCTCTCTGACTTTGATCCTAAGTCTGAACCCCGTGTGGGTTTTCTTGGCCCTGCCAACTTTTCTTTAGCTACATTTACTCAGCCTTTCATATCTGCTGGTTGGACTTTCTGGTTTTCGATGGAAGTAGCAAGAGGCTGAGGAAACAGTATGACCAGAGGGGAGGGAGGAAGTATGGAAATTTGAGAGGCCCAGGAACTGGAAAGTCCTGTTGAAGACTTCCAGCTCCCTGGGATTAGGTACAGGTTCTTTTTATTTCAGTAATAATAACATTATTCTGAGAGAGTCCTCTTAGAATTCCTCCACAAAAACCTTAGGAGATAGGCCTGTCTTCTCCTAGATAGAATCCTGGGAGAAGGGCACTGTAACCATCCTTGTTTTATAGACCTGGAATTGAGGCAGAGAGAGGTTCAGTGACTTGCTGAAATCACATGGCATTTGAACCCAAGGTTTCTTCAGACCATGAGTTTAACCAGCATGTCATATTGTTTTTTGGTAGGAGTGAATGAGTGAGTGAGTGAGCTAGTGAACCAAAGGAGTCTGGGATTTGGTTCTTTTTAAAATAAAGTTATTTATGTATTTTTGAGCTGTGCTGTATCTTTGTTACTATGGACGGGCTTTTCTCTAGTTGCGAAGAGCAGGGTATCTACTCTCTGTTGCAGTGCTCAGGCTTCTCATTTCAGTGGCTTCTCTCGTTGCAGAGCATGGTCTCTAGGGCACACGTGCTCAGTAGTTCAGTTCCTGGGCTTTAGAGCACAGGCTCAATAGCTGCGGTACATGAGCTTAGTTGCTCCGAGGCATGTGGAATCTTCCTGGACCAGGGGTTGTCTCAGTGCCCGTGTCTCATGCATTGACAGGCAGATTCTTTATCGCTGAGCCACCAGGGAAGCCCTGGGATTTGGTTCTTGCCAGAACGACAAGGCCCTGAGAGGCAGTGTGCCAATAGGTGTGCTCTGGAGTCAGCAGAATTGAGTCGGAATTCAAGCTTGCTACCTCCTGGCTGCTAAGCAAGTAACCTGATGTAAAAGTGCTCATTTCCTTATCTTTAGGTGGGAAAAGTAATACTTTTCTCCTGGGGTCTTTGTGTGGATTAAATGAAATCATCTGTATAAAGCTCTTAGCCCCGTGCCTGGAATATAGTAAGTCCATAAAGGCTCACTCTTAGTGTTACTGTTACTGATACCATGCAGGTAGATTGTATTAACATGACACAGTTGCAGCTATATAATTTGAATCTCCATGTTGATAAGGACTAGAAGGGAATATGAAAACAGTTGTTAAAGAATGGCTGAAAGGGAATTAAAGTTTCTTCAATGCTTTGTAAATTTTTTAGTAAGTGTTCCTGAATGAAATAAAACATACATGCAATGGGTGCTCAACAGGCCTTTGCATATATGAATGAAAAACAGTCTTAATTTTTAAATTAAGAAAAAAAAATTTTTTTTTTGACCATGCCCTGAAGCTTGTGGGATCCTAGTTCCCTGACCAGGGATTGAACCTGTGCCCTTGGCAGTGAAAGTTGGCAGTCCCAGTCATTGGACCGCCAGGGAATTCCCTAATTTCTTTTTAATTGGTTGAATCTGTTGCTTAAAAATGTATGATAGTGGATACCTTTGGGGGGTTTATTACTGAAAGGGGGCCTGTGCAGGAAAGAGTGAACACTGCTGGCCTGTGATGATAACCCTGTACATGCTGAATTTACTACTAGGGGTTTGAGTACATTTGCAATGAGAAAAAGAGGGAAGTTTTTAAAAACTGGCTTTGTATTTTGTAGCCATTGTATCTGGAGATACGATAAAATTGATTTATGCTGTTACATGCTTGTAATTTCATAAATGCTAGTGGAGCCATCTCAAACATGCAAAATTTAAATTAAGAAGGTATTGGTGGGGTATAGCTTCCTTGCTTTTCCTATCCATAGGTAGGTTGGAATTTAAATTCTTTGGGTTTTAGAACCAGAACAAGTCTCTATACCTGATGATTTTGCTATGATTTGTGTCTGTTGGAACCTCTGGAAAGAGGGTGACAACATAAAAAGAGAGGCACTCTCTGAATAGAAATACACATTTGGATTTTGGAAAAGCAATTAGTTAAGTTTCTAATTGGCCCTTGTTGAAATCAGCTGTCTGACCCTTAGAGGCTGATGATTGTCCAGTCTGATACGCGTGTTTTTTGAGTGGGTCAGTTTGGACTCTGAGACTGACAAAAGGGGTACCATGCTGTCTGGCACTGCAGCATGCCTTTGCTACTGCTGAAGAAAAGTACCCGGCTTGACTGGAATCCCCAGTTCACTGACCCTCGTTGCCTGGACCTCACTCTAAGCTGAACCCTAGCACTGGCTGTCAGTGCATTCTTTCAGCTTCCCAAGGAGCAGTGCTGAACTGAAAGCAGACCCAGGCTCCATGGGCAGAGCTCAGCCAGACTCTGGGACCACTGGGACTTAGGGCCCCTCTCTGGAGCTCTAAGTGATGACAGCATACATCGTGGATGCTGGCTGTACCAACTGGCTCACATACAAATGCCCACAGGAGACAGACCATCTGAAATCAAGCTGCTAATCAGCTCTCTTATGTCTGGTGCAGAGGCTGATTGCATCCTGACTTGTGATCCCTGCCAAAACCTGCAGGTTGGAGGAGAGCACATCACAGGGACTCTGACCGCCGGCCTCCTGCTTTTGACATATCAGATTCTGGGCCTTCCCTGAGGGTGGCTCGATGCTTTTGATTTGTGTGCTCAGCCTCCTGGGTGAGCCGTAACTTTACTACCACGGGTTGATAGGCTTACTCCACCTCCTCACTTTGCCCTCTGGACACACACCTTGTAAGGCAGAGTGGCTACTCTGTTGTAGCTGTCTCTGGAAAAGGACTGATCTTTTCTAGGCTGTCTCTGGGGGAAAGGGGTGGAAGGTTATATGCTGCTAAGTCACTTCAGTCATGTCCGACTCTGTGTGACCCCATAGACAGCAGCCCACCAGGCTCCCCCGTCCGTTGGATTCTCCAGGAAGGTTATATAAACCCACTGTAAAATTTTTACATTCAGGACTTCATCCTCTATTAGTGTGCTAGGACTGCAATAACAAAATAGCACAGATTGGATGGCTGAAAAAATAGAAATGTATTTTCTCACAGTCCTAGAGGCTAGAAGTCCAAGAGCAAGCAGTTGGCACGTTTCTCCTAAGGCCTGTCTCCTAGGCCTGCACCTGGCAGCCTTCTCACTGTTTCTTCACATGGTTGCCCCTCTGTCTGAATGTCTGTGTGTTAATCTCTTCTTATAAAAACACCAGTCATATTGGATGGAGCTTGTAATTTCATAAATGCTAGTGGAGCCATCTCAAACATGCAAAATTTAAATTAAGAAGGTATTGGTGGGGTATAGCTTCCTTGCTTTTCCTATCCATAGGTAGGTTGGAATTTAAATTCTTTGGGTTTTAGAACCAGAACAAGTCTCTATACCTGATGATTTTGCTATGATTTGTGTCTGTTGGAACCTCTGGAAAGAGGGTGACAACATAAAAAGAGAGGCACTCTCTGAATAGAAATACACATTTGGATTTTGGAAAAGCAATTAGTTAAGTTTCTAATTGGCCCTTGTTGAAATCAGCTGTCTGACCCTTAGAGGCTGATGATTGTCCAGTCTGATACGCGTGTTTTTTGAGTGGGTCAGTTTGGACTCTGAGACTGACAAAAGGGGTACCATGCTGTCTGGCACTGCAGCATGCCTTTGCTACTGCTGAAGAAAAGTACCCGGCTTGACTGGAATCCCCAGTTCACTGACCCTCGTTGCCTGGACCTCACTCTAAGCTGAACCCTAGCACTGGCTGTCAGTGCACTCTTTCAGCTTCCCAAGGAGCAGTGCTGAACTGAAAGCAGACCCAGGCTCCATGGGCAGAGCTCAGCCAGACTCTGGGACCACTGGAGACTTAGGGCCCCTCTCTGGAGCTCTAAGTGATGACAGCATACATCGTGGATGCTGGCTGTACCAACTGGCTCACATACAAATGCCCACAGGAGACAGACCATCTGAAATCAAGCTGCTAATCAGCTCTCTTATGTCTGGTGCAGAGGCTGATTGCATCCTGACTTGTGATCCCTGCCAAAACCTGCAGGTTGGAGGAGAGCACATCACAGGGACTCTGACCGCCGGCCTCCTGCTTTTGACATATCAGATTCTGGGCCTTCCCTGAGGGTGGCTCGATGCTTTTGATTTGTGTGCTCAGCCTCCTGGGTGAGCCGTAACTTTACTACCACGGGTTGATAGGCTTACTCCACCTCCTCACTTTGCCCTCTGGACACACACCTTGTAAGGCAGAGTGGCTACTCTGTTGTAGCTGTCTCTGGAAAAGGACTGATCTTTTCTAGGCTGTCTCTGGGGGAAAGGGGTGGAAGGTTATATGCTGCTAAGTCACTTCAGTCATGTCCGACTCTGTGTGACCCCATAGACAGCAGCCCACCAGGCTCCCCCGTCCGTTGGATTCTCCAGGAAGGTTATATAAACCCACTGTAAAATTTTTACATTCAGGACTTCATCCTCTATTAGTGTGCTAGGACTGCAATAACAAAATAGCACAGATTGGATGGCTGAAAAAATAGAAATGTATTTTCTCACAGTCCTAGAGGCTAGAAGTCCAAGAGCAAGCAGTTGGCACGTTTCTCCTAAGGCCTGTCTCCTAGGCCTGCACCTGGCAGCCTTCTCACTGTTTCTTCACATGGTTGCCCCTCTGTCTGAATGTCTGTGTGTTAATCTCTTCTTATAAAAACACCAGTCATATTGGATGGGCCCACCCACTTTACTTTAATCACCTCTTTGAAGGCCATATCTCCAAATACAGTCACCTTCTGTACTGGATGTTAGGACTTCAGCATATAATTTGGGGAAAACACAGTTCAGCCCATAATATATCCTGATCAATTCCTGAATATTTTTCCAGTTAAATTATATTAAAATATTTATCTGCAAAATTATTCCCTTGTCTCTTGCACACAGCCCTTCTGGATGAAAGGCTTGGATGAGAATAAAAAATTATTGAAAAAATGTCAGGTTAGTATTGCTGATCAAAAGCCTGGCACCCAGGGAGCTTTGGGGGCAGGGAGAGCATTTATGATCTTCATTTCTCAGAAATATTCTGGAAACTTTCCCCTTTTCCTGAAGGAAAGCTCCCAGTGCCATCAGCTGGAAGACTGACCCTTAGCCGGCATCTGGGTTCTTGAATTTCAGGAGAGTTCTCACCATTCCCTAAATGATAGGAGTTGCTTACTGAGTTTAAACTGTGTAAACAGTGTGGGTTTTGCTGTATGCCTGCTTCCCTTCCAAGAATGTAGAATTTTGGTGTGTTACAGGCAGAGGGTGCCTGTGTGACCAAGCCCCAGAAAAGCCCTGGGCTGGAGTCTCTGATGAGCTTCTCTGGTAGATAACATTTCACACATGTTGTCACACTCATTGCTGGAGGAATTAAGTGTGTCCTGTGTGACTGACTCCACTGGGAGAAGACTCTGGGAAGCTTGTGCCTGGTTTCCTCTGGATTTTGCTCTATGTACCTTTCCCTTGGCTGATTTTGCCTTTCACTGTAATAAATCCTAGCCATCTATTAGTAGTCCATCTATTAGTAGGACTATATGCTGAGTCCTGTAGGGGGATGGTCTTGGGGCCCCCCAACACAGGGCACAAGGGGGACTTACAGGGTTGTTGGTTGTATACTCTTTCTCAGTCTGGGTGCTGCTTACATGAGGTGTACTCATTTTGTGAAAATTCACTGAGCTGTCTAACAGATGTATACATTTTTGGTATATAGATTCAACTTATAAAAAGATAAAACAATATTACATACCACAGGGATTAAAAAATAATAATTAAAAAAAACAACTTCCTTTTATTTATAAAGCATTTTAGTCACTCCTTTTTGCCAAGCATTGTGCTGAGAGCTTGGGACATGGGGTAGGAAAGATGTCTTCATTGCCTCTGAGTTTATTGGGAGTTATGTAAAGAGATAACTGTGATGTGACTTTTGCTGACTTCCTAGCAAAAACATCATAGGATGCTGGGCTCACAACCTGAGTGATTCTCAGGGTTGCCACTTAAGTATCTATGGAAGCCAGACAGGCAGAGGGGTAAAGGAGTGTTAGCAGGGAACTCTGACAAACTGGGAAGGTATGTTAAGTAAGCCTAGAGTTTCGACAGCTAATAGTTTTTTCTTAAGGAAAAGCCACAAAGCTGAATTTTTTTGTGAGCTCTCTTGATTTTTCAGTCCTGTATATGAATCTAAATTTTAAAAAGTGAAAGACCAAACAAACACCTCAGCAGCCCAATTTGACCTTGGCTTACCAGTTTGCCAGGCATTCTGCCAACCTGTCATCTTTCCCGCTTACAAAACAATTGAGGGTCCACTATTTTAGGCACTGGGAAATACAGCAGTAAGCCAGCCAGACAATTTTCTTGCAGAATGACCCTGGTTGGGGTGGTGGGGTTCTGATACTGTACTTCTCAAACTTCAATATGTGTGGCAATCACTGGGTAGATTCTGAATTGAGGGGGTCTGCGTTGAGGCCTGAAGCTTTGTCGTTCTAACAAGCTCCCAGGTGTTGGTGATGCTGGTGGCCCCTGCTGTTATTTGAAGAAGAGTAGGGGGTTTGTCTGGAAGATGCGTTTGCCTTGGCAGCATCCTCTTTATACTTCGATTTTAGTTTATTGGGTGATTTGGAGGAGAGCTGGTGACTTCCGGGGCGGATATTAGGGCTCCCCCATGTTGTCTCTCATTCTAGGTCTCTGTTCTCAGAATTTATAATCTAGAAGGCGAGGTGGGGATGGAGGAAGTTGCTGGGAAAAGCTTACTGGAGGAGGTCCTCGCGGACTGCGGGAGCTTCCCCTGCCGTCGAGAAAGGAGAAACCCTGAGCTCACCCTCTTCTGGGGCGGGGTCTCAGCAACCCCACTCCAGCTATGGTTTCCCAGGCATCCCACGTGTCTTCCGTCCGCCATCCCTGCCAATCAAGCTCCTCCCAGGGCCTGGGTGAGAGTTTAAAGGCGGCTGCAGTGCCGAGCGCTCCCAGAGTGCCGCGCGGCGGGCGGGTTTGGATTTTAAATCCCCGCGGCCAATCAGTAGCGCGTAGGCTCTTGTAACGTTCCCGGCGCCGCGTTTGAATTCGAGGAAAGGCAGAGCCGTGCCAAGCCTCTGCCTAGACCCTGCTAGGTCCGCTGAGCAACTCCGGGAACATGAGTGCGGCGGCAGCTGCAGGGAAGCTGGGGCGGGCACCAGCCGACCCAGGGAAAGCGCCCGGAGTCGCAGCTCCCGGGGCTCCGACGGCCGCCCCGCCAGCGAAAGAGATTCCGGAGGTCCTAGTGGACCCTCGCAGCCGGCGGCGCTATCTACGGGGTCGCTTTCTGGGGAAGGGTGGCTTTGCCAAGTGCTTTGAGATCTCAGATGCGGACACTAAGGAGGTGTTCGCGGGCAAGATCGTGCCTAAGTCGCTGTTGCTCAAACCGCACCAAAAGGAGAAGATGTCCATGGAGATATCCATTCACCGCAGCCTCGCTCACCAGCACGTCGTCGGCTTCCACGGCTTTTTCGAAGACAACGACTTCGTGTTCGTGGTCTTGGAGCTCTGCCGCCGGAGGGTGAGTGTCGCTGCTGGGGAACTGGAACTGCCCTGCGGGCAGGGGCTGGGGCGCTGGGAACCGGAGCTCCTGGGGAAGGAGCGCCCCGGGCTCAGAGCTGCTAGGGAAGAGGTGCTGGGAACCTGGAACTGGAAATGGAGAAAGTCTTGGGGAGAGGGAAGGGTCTCGGCACTTGGGGCCTCTAGGGAAGGCGGCTTCTGGATGCTAGGAATTGGGCGGATTGGGGGAGGTGCGGGAGAACCTTGCTTACAGACGCCAGGGCTTCCGGAGTTGCTAGGTAAGGCATATTGCGGACCCTCACTTTCCCGAGTAGGGTTGGGTCAGGGAGAGGGTAGTTGGAACCAGACTTCGGAGCTTCCGGGGGAGGGGAGGGGCAGGAAAGGGACCTGTTGCTGCCAAGAGTTCCGGGACCGGGATACTGGAGTCTCTGAACTTCCGGAGTGGTCTGAGAGAGGGGTCCCAGGTAAGAGTTTTGGGAGGGAGCCGGTGGGAGAAGGTTGCTATGAACTGTTGCGGCCTGATTTGTAGGGGGGAGTCTGTATCTCAGTTGTCCTGAAGAAGAAATGGGTAGTAGGGTCCTGGCTGCCTTTACCTAATGACACCCCCTCCCTGCCTTGGGTCTGAGCACAGGCTCCCATTTCTCCTTCCCTCCTGCTCCTAGTCTCTCCTGGAGCTGCACAAGCGGAGGAAAGCTCTCACGGAGCCCGAGGCCCGCTACTACCTGCGGCAGATCGTCCTGGGCTGCCAGTACCTGCATGGAAACCGCGTTATTCACAGAGACCTCAAGCTGGGCAATCTCTTCCTGAACGAGGATCTGGAGGTGAAAATAGGTAAGGAGCTGGGACTGCAAGGGCATTTGGCGTGCAAGGGGAGTGAGGAGGAGCTGGGAGGGAGGTTGAGGGAGAGGAAATTTGGAAAGAGACAAAGGAGAGAGGAAGAGGATGGTAGGAAGTCTGGGCTGTTGATTGGCTCTAGAATCCTCTCTTCAGGACAGGAACTTAAAGAGCTACAGACCAGTGTCTTGTCTGCAGATGTGCTTTGAGGGGGGCGGTTTGTTCTTCTATACAGTGTTGTTGTGTTTTTTTTTTTAAGAATCTGAATTTGTTTTCACTTTTTAAAATATTTTTTTAATTTACTTATTTTGGCTGCACTGGGTCTCCGCTGCCACATGCCTTTCTCTGGTGCGGTGAGTGGGGGCCTCTCTGCGTTGCCATGTGCGGGTTTTGTGTTGCAGTGGCTTCTCTTGTTGTGGAGCACAGGCTTCAGCAGTTGTGGCTCCAGGGCTCTAGACACAGGCTCGGTAGTTGTGGCACATGGGCTTAGTTGCTCTGTGACATGTAGACTCCTCACCGACCAGGAATGGAACCTGTTTCTCCAACACTGGCAGGTGAATTCTTTACCACTGAGCTATCACAGAAGCCCCTCATTTTCACTTTTTTAAACTGAGAACCTTAATGTAAAATTTTGAATTTGGAGCTCCTTTTAAACACTCGAGAGCTCAGGGGTAGCATTCCCTCAAGACAGCTCTTTGCTGTACTGAACAGCAGCAGTTCCCAGCAGCTGTTCCCTTTAGATGCCCTATGGTTTGCCACAGTCCCCACCCCTCCGTATCACTTCCTCACAAACTTGCCAAGTAGCCATCTTGACACTTACTTGCTTAATCCCTGAAGGTGTTTGAGTTTTGCTATCCCTGTCAGTCAGAGAAGGCAATGGCAACCCACTCCAATACTCTTGCCTGGAAAATCCCATGGATAGAGGAGCCTGGTATGCTGCAGTCAGTGGGATCATGAAGAGTCAGACATGACTGAGCGACTTCACTTTCACTTTTCACTTTCATGTGTTGGAGAAGGAAATGGCAGCCCAGTCCAGTATTCTTGCCTGGAGAATCCCAGGGACGGAGGAGCCTAGTGGGCTGCCGTCTGTGATCATACGGAGTCGGACGACTGAAGCGACCTAGCAGATCCCTGTCAGTTCCCTTTTAGAAGTAAACGCCTCCTTTCTAAGGGGAGGGGTGAGGAGGGTCTTTGGGAGGCCCTTCCCTAGGGCCAGCATGGTGGGAGGATTCCTGGGTAACAGGAATCTAGTCCTTGCTATACACAAGGACTAGAGGCTTTGAGAGATCACTTGACCCTGGTTCTTGATGGTTACATCTGAACCAGCTGTCTGCATTGACAGACGACAGAAGCTGGCATCTGAGCCTCCCTCTTCCTCCCTCTGTCCCAGGGGATTTTGGACTGGCAACCAAAGTGGAGTATGACGGGGAACGGAAGAAGACCCTGTGCGGGACTCCTAATTACATAGCTCCTGAGGTGCTGAGCAAGAAAGGGCACAGTTTCGAGGTGGATGTATGGTCCATTGGGTGCATCATGTAAGTTGGGAGTTGTCTCAGGACCCACCAGTCTCAGCAAGGGGCTTTTTGGACATCTCACTCGGCAGGCTTTATCCTGCAGACCTTTCCGCCTTTGGAAAGGCTGCTCCAGAGGACAGATGGCCTCTGAAGGAAGCCTCATTGCTGAATTGGTATATCCTGTAGGATTCCTGCAGCCTGGGCTGTGGGTTCAGGGATTGAGGGAGGGAATGTCTCCACAAACTTGCTCTAATCTCTTGCTGTTCAAAGTACGGCAGCATCACCTAGGAACTTGTTACACAGAATCTCAAGACCCAGGCTAACTGGATCACAATATGTATTTTTAAGACCCTTGAGTGATTTCCATGCACAATAAAGTATTAGAACTACTGATCTACAAAGCAGCATTGGTTGGAAAGAATTAGGCCAGGAGTGGTGCTGGCAGGAGGAGGTCCTGTGGTCTGTCTGGGTCAAGGCCATCAGAGGTGGGTGGTGGGCAGAGAGTTGGGCCTGTTCAGGTGTTACCCCTTTTGTTGTTTCCCTGGATACGGGAGAGTTAGAAATGGCTTTCCTACTTCTTTGCCTTGGAATTTCCACATGAAAACTTGCAGCCTAAAATGCAGAACTATTAACTGTGGGGCTGCCTCTGAAGGAGCAAGTGGCCCCTGCTTGGACCTGTTCCATGTTAGCTGGCAGCCTCTGGCCCCTAGAGTACCGCAGGCTATAGCTAAAAAGTCACTGATCCATTAGAACCCAGTTTCATCACCTGTATTCTACCGAGGGCACCTCCCTGCCAGTGTTGTGGCTTCTGGGGCTGCTTAGTGAACTTGTGAATTGTCCTCTGGGGCCCCAGAGTCACAGTGAATGCCCCAAAGATGTCTGACTTCTGGCCCTGAAGGGATTCCTCCCTGCATCTGGGTTTTAGTTGGGAGCCTTGAGCCAAATCCCTCCTTGTGCTTACAGGTATACCTTGTTAGTGGGCAAGCCACCTTTTGAGACCTCTTGCCTAAAAGAGACCTACCTCCGGATCAAGAACAATGAATACAGTATTCCCAAGGTGACTAAAACCATTTTAAGTTTACATTTGTTTTATTTAATTCCCTCCCCCACAAGTGATTTACGGAGCCCAGCCATTTCCTGGGGAAAGAGATAAAGCATAAGAGCTTTAGAGGGTCTTGTCTGAAATTGCATACAGAGGCTGACGTGTGTGCACAGAAACAGTTTTTCTTGGGATGAGAGTTTGTAGGCTCTCATCGGTTGGGCAGATAACCCCAAAGACATGAAAAACAGAGAAAGAACCGGAGTAGGGGGCAGACGGAGAAGTGCTGCTTAGCCTGGCTGTGGACTGTCTTGGTCCAGATGGGCTCTGCCACTTTTTAGCCAGATCACAATGGACAAATGGGCTGAGTCTTCTGAGCTGCAGTTTCCCATCTGTAAAACGGAGTCCCTGCCCCAGAGCATCCTGCACACAGTGAGCGCTCAGAATCTGGAACCACCGTGAAGGCGAAGTGCGGTGCTTTTGCAGCCCCCAGCAAGAGTGCGTTGAGAGGGATAGTCTGTAGCAGTCTGGCACACAGCTGCACCCACAGTTTGCCAAACTGTGGATGTCTTATGTGAGCCAAGAGCCCTGTCTCCATCAGGACGGATGGGCTGAATCCGTTACAGAGGGTCAATTATTGGCCCGAGTAGAGCGGTTCCCAGTGTGGGGGTTGCACGTGACCGCCTCGGTGTGGGTACTGGCTCCACCACTCACTCGGGATGTATCTTAGGCACTTGACTTCTCTGTGCCTGTTTCCTCATCTGCAAAAGAGGGATGGTACTAGAGAGGTTCACTCCTTGGGTGTTTCTCTGGGGGTTAAGTGAGTTCATCTACATGAAGTACTTACAATATTTTGCTGGTAGATAGTAAGTACAAAGTTGATTCTAGGCTTTACTATGCATTTGACCTACCCTGGGTTGGGTCCCCTTACCGGGGCTCCAAGCTTGGTGCTGTGCCCCCACTTTATAGATGAAGATACAAAGGCCCAGAAAGTTGGGTTGGTTGGCACAGCTGGTGTTGAGGGACAGAACTGGGACTTAGACCAGGCCTTTATGACTTCCAAGCCTTTGTTTTCAAGTGCTGTTCTAGTGCTGAGCAACTTGTCAACTTAGTAAAGCTGCCAGTGGGACGTTTACAGCCACTGAACATGGTGTATTTGAGGCCGGGTGGGGGGTGGTGGTGCAGCAGCCGTGTCGGTCCCGTGTCCTATCCTGCTTATGACTACCCGCCTCCCCTCCAGCACATCAACCCCGTGGCCTCCTCCCTCATCAAGAAGATGCTTCAGCCAGATCCCAGTGCCCGTCCAGCCATTCACGAGCTGCTCAATGACGAGTTTTTTACTTCCGGCTATATCCCTGCCCGCCTCCCCATCACCTGCCTCACCATTCCACCGAGGTTTTCAATCGCTCCCAGTAGCCTGGACCCCAGCAACCGGAAACCTCTCACCATCCTCAATAAAGGTAAACCAGAGTGTGGGTAGACAGACAGCCTTGCCTGCCTCAGTGTGTGAATGGATGGTCCCCAAAGCTCAGGTGTGCAGTGGGACAGGCCCGTGTTTGAATCCATCGTCCCCATCCTCATGTGGCAAACGCCTTTCCCCTAGCCCTGTCAGGAAAGACAGACCTCACTGTGACTGAATCAGACCTGTCATGTCCTGAGAGAAGAGAGTGGCTAAATGCCATGCCTGAATAATTCTTAATATATTTTTTTAATCGCTGATATCACCCTGCATGGTTCACTGGAAAAAGTGTTGAGAAGCTTCAGACACACACATGGAGCACGATGTGCATGGGACCCACATCGCCACCAGGGTCCACACTTGCTAAGATTTGTAGTGTTTGCTTCATCGCTCCTTGTTTGTTCCTTTGAAGTATTTTTGAAGTTAATTCCAGACATCTTGCCATTTTACCCCCAGGAACTTCTGTACGCATCTCTCTAAAAGGATAGACATTTTCTTACAAAACCATATCTCATTGCTTGGTTTGTCGTTGTTTCTAGGTCTCTTCAGAGAGCAGAATTAGAAAATACATAACTGAGGTGGGGGGTGACCTCGAATTTATGCCATTTCTGATTCACATTTTTGAATGTTTTATTTTGATATTATTTCAAAATATGAAAAGTATAAGAATAGACAAAATCCTCCTGTATCTTGTACCCCCTTTTCTCCACCAATTAACATTTCTCTGCGTTTACTTTATCTCTCATTATATGTGTGTGTATTGTTTTTGTCCCAAACAATATGATAGTAAGTTGTACACATTCTGGCCTTCACTACTTAGTACTTCAGTGTATATTTCCTAAAAACAATTCTTTTGCGTAACCACAACACAGGACATAGTTATCAAGTTCAGGAAATAGAAATCGGTGCAAACTTGAGTTACAGCAGTCCTTTTCTCCACTGTGAAATTGCTACTTTAATTCTCTTTTGGTAATTTGTAAGTGTCTAATTTAATCTTATAGGATCTTTAATTTTATGCTTGTATTTCTTTTTCTCTTACAATGAAAACCTTGTTTGCTTACACGGTATACATGAATTTTCAACATATATAAATTATGTTATGAAACTATGTTTATTTCCATGCAGCTCTTTTTGTCCTTAGACTATATTTCACACACACTCACCACACAGAAAAACCCCAAGAAAAGCCACTTGAAATACTTTATTTCTCTGTGTGGATATAGCACAACTTTATGAGTTCGTTTCAGTTTTGACACTGCTGTTTTGAGGATTACCTGTTTCTTTTTACTTTAATTTTTGATACTTTCTTTGGCTATATGAATATTTCTTTTGTTGGTGATCACTTGGTTAAGGTGGTGCCTCCAGTGCATAGCTACTGGTTTTCCTTCGGTGATTAATTCATGCCCTACGAGGAGCTTCTCTGGGAGAATACTGCTCAGACTTGAGCTCACTCATGGTAGCATCCATGGTGGAGGCAGCAGCAGTCATTACTGTGGTGTTCTGATGGTGACTTTTCCCCTTTTCTTGTTCCTTCTACATCTGTTAATCAAACTTCTGTAAGGAAGAGCTGTCACTTCTCTCCCATTCATTTATTTGGTTGCTATGGACTCATGGATATTTATTCTTAGAGCTATAAGACAATGTTGTTATTTTAAAGGATTGCTTTTTTTGGTTTGTTTTGTTTTAGATCTTGGACATAAAGCAAAACCCAGAATTAGAGTGAACTTTGGGGGAATACGTAAATCCCATTTTTCATCATCTGTTTTTAATAATTATCATGTCTGCCTATACTTGTTTTTATCATTTCCACCTTCTTCCTTTTCTTTCTGCTAGATTTTTGCAGGGGAGGTTTTGTTTTATTTGCTCTTCCCTGTGGTTTGTGAGTCCTCAACCAGGTACTGAACCCACGGCAGTGAAAGAACTGAGTCCTAACCACTAGACCGCCAGGGAATTCTCTTGCTAGAGTCTTTAAAGCAAGTCTCAAATATTCTGTTCTTTCAAACTTAAGTCTTTATCATAGCATGGATTTTTTTTAATTGAAAATTCAGATCTTTAAATATTTTAAGAATTCCGTATTATACAAGAGGAGCTAGCACATAATGGTGGGGAGAGAACTGAACTTCTAAGCATCAAAGGCAATAAAAATCATCCATGATTCCACCACCCAAATACACCTAGTCTTAAAATTTCAGTATCTTTTTAGATTTCAGTCACGTATAAGTACATAAAGCAGATTTTAGGGGGGGGAAACCTCTTGTGTTTTCATCAAATGCCTGTTAGGCCATCTTATGGGTTGCAGTTTACTGAGCCCTCCTGTTTTCCTGGATACAGAAGATGCTTTTAATTCTTAGATTGAAGCCAGGCAGCTCTAAGCTGCTGAAGACCAGAGGTGCCCAGCAGGGCCCAGCATTGGGTCGGAGGCCTGAGTGTCTAAAGCTTTACGGCTGCGTGTGGCCATGAAGCCTGTCTACAGGGCCTGGCCTGGCCCGGCCCCCGAGGTATCAGCAAGTGAGTTTCAGGTGCTGTCACATGAGCAGGGCAGCGCCTGCTCTAATAACCTGCTGCTTACCGAAAGCAGTGGCAGTGTAAAGAGCTTCTCGAGCTGTGGTTGGGGGTCCCAGGCCCTCAAATCCTGCAGCCTTTGTGCCCAAGCATCCATGGTGGAGGCAGCAGCAGTCAT
The DNA here is from genome assembly GCA_006408675.1 of Madoqua kirkii. Lineage (NCBI taxonomy): Eukaryota > Metazoa > Chordata > Mammalia > Artiodactyla > Bovidae > Madoqua > Madoqua kirkii. The sequence continues at coordinate 59,483 of SJYC01091525.1, forward strand.
TACTGTGGTGTTCTGATGGTGACTTTTCCCCTTTTCTTGTTCCTTCTACATCTGTTAATCAAACTTCTGTAAGGAAGAGCTGTCACTTCTCTCCCATTCATTTATTTGGTTGCTATGGACTCATGGATATTTATTCTTAGAGCTATAAGACAATGTTGTTATTTTAAAGGATTGCTTTTTTTGGTTTGTTTTGTTTTAGATCTTGGACATAAAGCAAAACCCAGAATTAGAGTGAACTTTGGGGGAATACGTAAATCCCATTTTTCATCATCTGTTTTTAATAATTATCATGTCTGCCTATACTTGTTTTTATCATTTCCACCTTCTTCCTTTTCTTTCTGCTAGATTTTTGCAGGGGAGGTTTTGTTTTATTTGCTCTTCCCTGTGGTTTGTGAGTCCTCAACCAGGTACTGAACCCACGGCAGTGAAAGAACTGAGTCCTAACCACTAGACCGCCAGGGAATTCTCTTGCTAGAGTCTTTAAAGCAAGTCTCAAATATTCTGTTCTTTCAAACTTAAGTCTTTATCATAGCATGGATTTTTTTTAATTGAAAATTCAGATCTTTAAATATTTTAAGAATTCCGTATTATACAAGAGGAGCTAGCACATATTGGTGGGGAGAGAACTGAACTTCTAAGCATCAAAGGCAATAAAAATCATCCATGATTCCACCACCCAAATACACCTAGTCTTAAAATTTCAGTATCTTTTTAGATTTCAGTCACGTATAAGTACATAAAGCAGATTTTAGGGGGGGGAAACCTCTTGTGTTTTCATCAAATGCCTGTTAGGCCATCTTATGGGTTGCAGTTTACTGAGCCCTCCTGTTTTCCTGGATACAGAAGATGCTTTTAATTCTTAGATTGAAGCCAGGCAGCTCTAAGCTGCTGAAGACCAGAGGTGCCCAGCAGGGCCCAGCATTGGGTCGGAGGCCTGAGTGTCTAAAGCTTTACGGCTGCGTGTGGCCATGAAGCCTGTCTACAGGGCCTGGCCTGGCCCGGCCCCCGAGGTATCAGCAAGTGAGTTTCAGGTGCTGTCACATGAGCAGGGCAGCGCCTGCTCTAATAACCTGCTGCTTACCGAAAGCAGTGGCAGTGTAAAGAGCTTCTCGAGCTGTGGTTGGGGGTCCCAGGCCCTCAAATCCTGCAGCCTTTGTGCCCAGTGACCATGTCTCCTCTCCTACAGGCATGGAGAACCCGATGCCTGAACGTCCCCGGGAGAAAGAGGAACCAGTGGTGCGGGAGGCCAGTGAGCCCGTCGACTGCCACCTCAGCGACATGTTGCAGCAGCTGCACAGCGTCAACGCCTCCAAGCCCTCGGAGCGGGAGCTTGTGAGGCAAGGTGGGCGCTGGGCCAGGGCACCTGGAGAGGGCAGGGAGGTCTCAGCCCCAACGTGCTGGCAGCTGGGCCAGGCCCCGGCTCCACAGTGCCTTTCCTTCTCCTGTTTCCTGTGCATTACAGCCCAGGGAAGCTGGCCTGCTGGCTCCGGCCTTCCACGGCCAGAACTCTCCTTTCTATTTGTGGCTCATCTGTTCTGTCTCCACAAGTGCCCCACCTTTCAGCAGCTCCATATGCTGCCTGTGTGCTTCTGCACACACTGTCTCTTATGCTCAGGGAATTTCTCTGTGGCCTCAAGACAGTGGAAACAACAGACCCAGGCGCGCTCCAGCTTCAGGGCCTTTGCTCACACTATTCTCTTCCCCCAGCACTCGCTTCATGCAGACCCCTGCGTGGCTGACACTCACCCCTTCATGTGCTTCTACCAGCATTACCCCTGCGAGCATCTCCCGGCCCCCAGCTCCTAGCATTTCTCCTCCCCCTTACCTGCTTTCTCCACAACGCTTCCCATCTAACATAAAGTTTCCACATTTGTTTATTGTATTTGAAAGAGAGGATTATTGCATGCATGGAACATCACATTTCCATACATCTGAAATTAGCTTCTCTTACAATTTTTTAATCACTCAAAACTCACTGATTCTCACCATGATAGTTATAAGTAACTTACATTTCTGTGCATATTCATTTTGATTGGTCTCTAGCCCTGGAGCCAGTTTGCAGGCTCCGGGAAGCAGGCTTTGTCTTTGCTCACTATGCCTGTGACGGCACCTGGCACCCAGTGGGCCTTTGAGGAACGGGTCAGCTGAACACATGGGTAGACTCGGCATGCTGCGCTGTGACTTGCTGCCTGTCTCAGCTGCGGATGGCAGAGGCCCGGTTCTGCTCTCCTCTGGGGCCCCGGGCCTCTGGACCGAGTTCCCTGTGGGGCCACCCAAGCACATCAGAGGGGAGGAGGCTGGTTCTGACTGGTTGTCTTGTCTGTTTCTGTCCCAGAGGAGGCCGAGGACCCTGCGTGCATCCCCATCTTCTGGGTCAGCAAGTGGGTGGACTATTCAGACAAGTATGGCCTCGGTAGGTTTCTCCCAGGTGGGTGGGTAGCTCGAGACCCTCCCGGGTTGTTACCGGCACTTGCTTTTCTTGACTCTCGGGTCCACTTCCCTCCACACTCTTCTGTCTGCCTCCCAGGCTGCCTAGTTGCAGCTCCCAAGGCCCCCCTGCTCCCACTCCCCCTTTCTGAGGTCTCCCCTTACCGCTAGGGTACCAGCTGTGTGACAACAGCGTCGGGGTGCTCTTCAATGACTCCACACGCCTCATCCTCTACAATGACGGCGACAGCCTACAGTACATCGAGCGCGACGGCTCAGAGTCCTACCTCACCGTGAGCTCCCACCCCAACTCCTTGATAAAGAAGGTGAGCGCTGGCTGGCCTGTGCGGTCCCGTGTTGCGGAGTGAGGGCCGTGCCCGGGGACAGGCTCTAACTCTGGACTCCCCCTCTCGCACCCTCAACCAGATCACCCTCCTGAAGTACTTCCGAAACTACATGAGCGAGCACTTGCTAAAGGCGGGCGCCAACATCACGCCTCGGGAAGGCGACGAGCTGGCCCGGCTCCCCTACCTGCGGACCTGGTTCCGAACCCGTAGTGCCATCATCCTGCACCTCAGTAATGGCTGTGTGCAGATCAACTTCTTCCAGGTGAGCCAGGCCCTGGAAGGTTGGGGTGGGGTGTCTGTGCCTCTCTGCCAGCCCACGGACTTGAGTGGGGAGTGGGGGGCATGGACGCATCCTTGGCAGCAGCAGTAGAAAGAAATGAAATGTGTCCCCCTCCCGCCAGCTGGCCCATCTTTCCCCTACTCCTGCCAACACACAGTAGCAGCTGGGGTCTCAATCACCAATAACCCCCTCTGTCCATCTTCTCGCCCTCTCCCTCACAGGACCACACCAAACTCATCCTGTGCCCACTGATGGCCGCCGTAACCTACATTGACGAGAAGCGGGACTTCCGCACATACCGCCTGAGCCTCCTGGAGGAGTACGGCTGTTCCAAGGAGCTGGCCAGCCGGCTGCGCTACGCCCGCGCCATGGTGGACAAGCTGCTGAGCTCACGCTCGGCCGCCAACCGCCTCAAGGCCTCCTCGTAGCCCCCTGCCCCCTGGACTGGCGCCCTCCTCCTGCAGCTAGCACCGTGGCCCACGCTGGTTAGCACCGTGGAGCTATTTTATAGTGTGTCCCCAGCCCTGGGGGCCGGGGCGAGAACTTCATCCCTGCAGGTGGGGGCTGCTGTGTAAGTTATTTTTGTACATGTTTCGTGTGGGTTCTGTGGCCTCTCCCCTTGCCCTCAGGCCCACCCTATGAATTGTACAGAATGTGGCTGTTGAATTCAGGGCCGTCCTTGGCTTTATGCACATTAAACGTACGTGAATCTTCCTTTCCTTCTTGTGTTCCTGAGGGGCACACGCTGTTGCTCTGGTGGCCCCAGCGGCCTGGCCTCTGCTGGTCGGTCGACCTGGGCGGGCTCAGCTCCCCGCTGCCCCCGGGCTCGGCCCCCCAACTCCGGCGGCCGGCGGATAGTAAGGCAGGAAGAGGCTCTCGGAGGCGCAGCTCCTCATGGCACTGTGCGTGTGTAGCAGCAGCCGTGGAAAGCGGTTGGTAAAGTACTGGACGAAGCTGTCGGGGACAGAGCCCAGCGTCCGCTGTACCTCCTCTGGGAGCTCCCTGTAGTGGTGCTTCTGGAGAGTCGGACCAGAGAGCCGGGGCTCAGCCGGACCAGGCCTCAGGCCTCCCCACCGTCCAGGCCCCTCCCGAGCCCTGGAACACACCTTGTTCCTCACAGCACGAAGCAGGTCTCGCACCGACGTCCCCTTGTACGACCGGAACCTTCTCAGATCTGTGGGCAGGGAAGGCGTGGCACAGCGTCCCTGCTGGGGCGTCCCTTCGGCCTCCCGGCCCCTGTCGAGTCTGGACTCTACCTGTCTGCAGCGGCACCGAGATGTGCTTGTGCCAGTCACTCCGGACCACCTCGGAGCCTCCCGCCTCGAGCGCCGTCACCAGGGGTCCCTGCTCAGGCTCCTTCTCCAGCCAATCGCTGACGTCCTAGGACCCACAGAGCTGCTGAGCCTCCTGACCGGGATTGGAGGCCACAGGCCAGGAGGGTCCAGTGGCTGGGGGCTCGCAGCAGCCAGAGCTGCTCGGCTCCGGGTAAAGGGCTGTTGCCTCCTGTCAAGTGGAGCTTCTCTGCTACGCAGGGTCTAGTCCAACCTGTGACAGAGGCGCTGTTTTCCCCATTTTACAGACGTGCAAACAGGCTCAGTGACTCAAGGTCACAGAAGTGGAATGCGCTGTGTGGGCCTGGGAACAGCATGAGAAGCAACTCTGCCCCTGGCGTATGGGGTATGTTCTCACACCAGGGGCAGCTGAGCTTGGAAAGCGGTGCTGAGGAGGCCGTGCAGGGCTGAAAGGGCAGCGGTTGGGAGTCTGGGCTCTGTCTCGGTTTAGATCAAGGAGCTGGACTGCCTGGAGCACAGATGAGTCTCTTCCCCCAGCCAACCTGGTTTCCCTTGTTGCTCAGAACCCAAACTTTGAGATGCCTCTCTCCATATTTCCAACTGACCTGGAAGAACTGGAGCTGCTTGGCTCTGCTCCAAAAGAAGGGGTGGGCCAGCACCTGGTGAGCAGAGGGGCGAGCCTGCGGCAGGGGGCTGAGCATGGCCTCCACCAGGTTCCGGGCGACAACCTGATCTGCAGGGGCGAGAGGGAGGGGTGGCTTCAAGCCTGCCCAGCCTCTGCCTTGCTTACCCGCCTCCTCTACCAGCCCAGGTCACCCTCACCGTGGGCCTCTTCCTCCAGGTGAGCCAGACAGGGAGCCCCCACAAGGATGTTTGCCTGACGATAAAGACTCTCTCCGAAGGGGTGGCTGCCACCGGAAAGCCATAGTAGAACACGCAGCCTGCAGAGAAGATGTCCACTGCGCTGGTCTGGGGGCCAGAGGGACAAAGATGAGGTCTCTGCTCCAGGAAGTCTGCCCAGCTGTGCTCTGCCTGGGGCTGGTGCGGCAGCCTGGGATTTGGTTCAGGCTAGAACTCAAGGATGCTTCCCAAGGCATCTTCGTGGCCCTACATTCCCTCCCCTCTGCACTAGTGAAAGGGACGTGTGGTTTTCATCCAGAATCTTTGCGCCTACTGAGCCTCTAGTTTAGGTCTCCAGGTCTGGTGGGTGACGCTGACACGTCCAAGTGAAGCTGGCTGGGCACGAGGCAAGAAGGCAGCAGTGGGGACTGTGATCTGGTACCGGCCCCATCCATAGCTGGCCGCTGCCACTCAGCTGCAGCTGGTTGCCTCCAGGGGACTTTGTCGGGTGGCAGAGCTTTTGATTTTGCAAAAGAATCCAGAAATCTAGACTTATGTGGAATTTCCCAGGAGTTAAAATGGTGGCCGCAAATTTAAAAAATCAAAACCTGCACAGGCTCCTAACATCAGTGCCCTGGTTCTTGGGCCTCCACGTTGCCACTTCTAGCTCTCTCTTGACTTCAGGGGTGGGGGTAACTGTCTGTTTTCCTTGTGTGTTACTCTCATCCATGCCTATGACTTCTCCCTGAACACTGACTCAAAAATCTATGATCCTGGGTCTCCAAGTGCCTCTGGGGGTCAGACACCGCTCTATGACTCAGTTACATTAGCTCATGTGCGTGTGCGCGTGCTAAATCGCTTCAGTTGCCTTCGACTCTGCGATGCTGTGGACAGTAGCTTGCCAGGTTCCTCTGTCCGTGGGATTCTCCAGGCAAGACTACTGGAATGGGTTACCCATTATTCCTCCAGGGCTTCTTCCTGGCCCAAGGATTGAACCTGCATCTCAAGTCTCCAGCATTGGCAGGCAGGTTCTTTCCCACTAGCACCACCTGGGGAAACCATTAGCTCATCTGATGCTCCCCCAAACCCCCAGTCTGGGTGGCTCTCCACTCTGGCTTCACAGTAAAGTCACTGGGAGTCAGTTACTGGGTGTAGGGCCTGAGCAGTTGAATTTTTTCATGCTCCTCTGTGACTATACCACAGTAGAGATGAAAACCATTTTCTAGCTCAGTGCTTCTCAACCTCGGGACTGTTGACATTTTGGACCAGGTGATTCTTGGTCCTGGAGGACCGTCCTGTGCACTGGGTGTCTCACAAGCATCCCTGGCCTCTGCCCACTAGATGGCAGTAGCAACTTCCCTTTCCCTGCCAACTGGGACGACCCAAAAGGTCTCCAAACGTTGCCCAGTGATGGCAAGAGTCACACCTGGTTGAGAACCACTGCCCTAGGGGGAAAAGGGAGGAGTTATCCCCACTTTACAGATGAAGAAACAGGCCGGGAGGAGTCACTGAAGGCCACAGAATGGGTGATCCAGAGCCCAGGCAGCAGAGACACTGGGTGGGGAGGCATGCCCGCAGCCCGGGGTGGCAGGACTCACAGGGCTGTCTGGAGGCGGGACCTGCAGGAGCTCGGGCGCCATCCAGCCTTCTGTGCCCGGGATGCCCGAGTGGAGGCTGAAGCTGCAGCGGCCGGCGGGCAGCTTCTTGCAGAGGCCGAAGTCTGAGAGGACCACTCTGCCCAGGCCCTGGCTGTCGGGCCCCGCAATGAGGACGTTGCCTGGTTTCAGGTCGCGATGCACTGTGAGAGCAGAGCAGAGCTGAGAGCTGAGGGGGCAGGCAGGGGCTCGGAGGGAGGCCGGGAGGGGCCGGTACCTGTACCTATGTGTAGCGAATGCAGGTGAGCCAGGCCCGCCATCAGCTGCTGCAGCGCCATCCCGGGCTCCAGGCCCCAGCCGTCCGGTGCCGGGTGTTCCACGTACTGGGGAGCAGTGACGGGCAGAGCATCACCCTGCAGCCTAGGACCCCCGGGCCCGCTCCCATCCCTGAGCGCAGGCCTCACCTCCCGCAGCGAGGCCCGGCAGAGCTCCAGGGCGATGTAGTGGAACTGGGGACCTGCTCGGTGCAGAAGTAGCGGAGCACGTTGGGGTGCCTGTCCGACTCCTGCAGCAGCTGCACCTCCCGCCGGACCAGGCTGAAGCACTCACGGAGGAGCCGCTTGACCGCCACCGCCCGCCCCTCAAACTGTCCCCTGGGTGGAGGTCCAGAGGGCAGACAAAAAGGGAATCGTTAGGATCCACACCCACCTTGGGGGTTCTTTGAAAGAGGTGCTCTCCAAGGGATAGTGGCCACCTCAGTCCAGCTCCTGTCTGCCACTCACCGGAAAACAAAAGTCCCACCAGCCCCGCGGCCCAGGACATCCTTGGGGTTGAAGGAGATCTTCCCCACCACGGTGAGCTGCTCGGCTGGGAGGAGAGGAGAGGGGGTCTCAGGGGGCCTCTGCCCATGGCCGCCACCCTGCCCAGTCCAGACCCGTCTCCCCAACCTTGATCTCTCTCCAGCCTCCCGCTTCCATGCCCCACTGGATGCCAGACCGGGTCCAGTGCCTCAAGCTACTGTTTACTCCAGGCAAGTGACCTAACCGCGGTGCCCCAGTTTTCTCATCTGTAAAGTGGGACTATGTCAAGGATCCTGCATAATATTACTGTGAGGATTAATGCGAAAAAGGATGGTGGTGAGGTCTGCTCTGCTGTCCTCTTTTATCATTTTTCCCTCTTCTGGCATTTTCTGCCCAGGTTTCTTTCCTTTCCCCGCCTCCACCAGTTACTAGTATAATAAACGCTTTCGAATAAGCTATTAGCTTCAAATAGGAAAGTGAATTTTGGCAGCATGATGAAGGCGAAGGCTGTGGCAGAAAAGACTGTCCTGGGTGGGGGCCGCAGGGGGCAGGGAGCAGTGGGCATGTGGATGCTGAACTGTCTAGAATAAGTTCCAGGGCAGCAGGGAGCCCCCAGAAGGCCTTGGCTTCCTGTTACGAAGGGTGAAGTGAAGTTGCTCAGTCGTGTCCGACTCTTTGGGACCCCGTGGACTATAGCCCACCAGGCTCCTCTGTCCATGGGATTCTCCAGGCAAGAATACTGGAGTGGGTTGCTATTTCCTTCTCCAGGGAATCTTCCCAACCCGGGGATCGAACCCAGGTCTCCTGTATTGCAGGCAGACGCTTTATCCTCTGAGCTACCAGGGAAGCCCAGTCCAGCGGTTAAGAATCCGCCTGCCAGTGCAGGGGTCACGGGTTCGATCCCTGGTTTGGGAAGATTCCACACGCTGTAGGACAACAAAGCTCAACTCTGCAACTACTGAGCTCGTGTGCCTATAGTCTGTGCTCCGCAAGACGAGAAGCCACCACAATGGAAAGCCCGTGCACCGCAGCTAGAGAGGTAGCCCCCGCTTGCAGCAACTCGGGGAAGGCCTCAGGGCCAATGAAGACCCAGCACAGCCAAAAATTAAAAAAAAAAATTTTTTTTTAAGAAAGAGGGGTAGGATTGGCTCAGGTGAGTGGAGGAATTGGGCAGTTTCTGCTTTCCTTTTGGGTCACCTGGAAGAGACCCCTCACAGTGACCTAGGCATGGGGCAGGCTCCTGCTCAGCACCCAGGGGCCCCCATGCACACAGCTACGTGCATTTTGTGCCCCTCCGTGGCTCTGAGAACACTCTCCCTAGGAAGAGCTGCCAGCTTTAGTCTCTCTAATCGGCTCTAGGAAAAGCAAATGAAAATGAGCGTCAGGGATCTGTGAGCAAAGTATTAAGCTGTCCCTCAGCACTGCTCTAGGTTATTTGCGTAAACAGTCTGCTGATGAGAGGCAGGCAGTAAGGGAGACGTGTATGCCCTGGACTCTCAGGAGTGTGGTCCTGGGGCTGTGCTGGAAGCACATCACACACAGGTGAGCTGGGCTTGCTCTCCGGCAGCTCAGAAAGCAGGGGCAGAGTTGCCGGAAAGCCTGTCTGAACAAGCCCTGCTCAGCTGGCTCCAGGTGAGGGTCCCTGAGCACTTCCGGCTCTTCTCTTGTGCCACTCTGTACCACTCACTTGGTTCTGTTGGTTTCTTGTCTTTTTTGCATGTCTGCCTCCCTTGCCTGGATGCCCTCAGCATGAGGTGAACACTCGCTATGTGCTTTCTAGGTTAGAGTCAAAACTAACTCTAGATTCAGGAGGACCCTCAGTGCTGGGAGGGAGGCCAGACTTCTGGCCATGAAGTTCTTGAATGCAGAAATAATGAATCAGGAGGCTCAGTCTGCACAAACATATTCACCATCATTTGCTCAGCTTTCTATATCATGATAATGGAGAAGCAACAAATGCAGGAGAATTTCTAAAGGAATCAAAAGTTGTCACATGGTGGGGAAGTGATGTATGGTCAGAATCCCCTCTGAGATCCCCAGGAATATGTGATGCACTGTGTCGCTTCTTTACGCGGCTTGGGAAACCATTCAAGCCGGTTACCTACTTCATAGGCATTGCCAAAATTCAAACAGAGATACCATCCCAAAGTTGACCTGCTTTTGAGTTCCCCAGCTGCTACTTACTGGCTCTGTGAGTCTGGGGTGGGAGTGTCATGAACCTTTCTGCCTTCAATTTCCTCTTCTATCAAATCAGCATGATAGTATCCACCTTGTGAATATGAGTTCATACATGCACAATATTTAGAACAGGGCCCGGTGTACAGTAAGTGCTATATAAATGTTAGCTCTCAGTTTTAGCTGGTTGTGTCAGCTTGACTGTGCCCACTTGCTGCTGGATGTACCATGTAGCCAGCAGTCCTGGAGGCCTCGTGTGTAGATACATTTGTGGAGGTTAAATGAGAGTGGGGCAGGTTTCCACTGCAGATTTTGTGAACCATGAAAAGGCCCTGAGGAACGTGCCTTTCCCTGCACTGAGAGGAGGACCGAAGGTTCCAAGGTCAGAGTTCCTGACATAGATTCCTAAGAACACGTTAGGGGCTGCCACAGGTGTGGAGGGCTTTTTTGGAAAGTGGTTCTCGAAGCTTTCCTGCCATCTGCCACATGTGTTTATTTGACTCTCCCTGCATGAGAGATTTTGATCACTGGACTCCAAATGGCTGCATATTGAATGGGCAAGTCCCAGCCGTTAACTCTGCCTATACCTCATACTTGTTCAGCACCTATTCACTCTGCATATATTTATTAAGAGTGCTGTCTAATCTAAGAATCTCTGGTGGCCAGTGTCAGTCACTAACTCAACAGATAATTCCTGAGTCAAGCTCTGGGTCCAGACTGTAGCAGTAAGCAAGGCAGGCTTAGCCCAAGCACCTGTTCTCCAGTTTGCCACAGTGCCCACCACTCCCTATTCGCTCTCCTATGTGACTGCTTCGCTTCTTTGCTTTATCCACCTGACCCACCCGGAAGCATGGGTTTGCAACCCTCTTTTCAGCTTCCAGAATGTGCACCCTGCTTTCTCACATCTCTGAACCTTCACCTGTGCTCTTCGGGCCACCTGAGGGTTCCTGCTCCACTCTGCCCTGCTCACCTGGGTAATTCCTTCTTCTCTTTGAGGTCACGGCCTAGACTTCACTTTGGGGCCACTTCCTATGTCCCCACATCAGAGCTCCATGACCCTCCTCTGTGTTCCTACAGCTCCCTGTATCCTTCCATCCCCATCACAGCATTTATCACAGCACTTAATAATTACCTGTCCCTTCCATGCTTTCCTAGAATGAAAATACCAAAGTAAAGCTTATTAAAAACTTTAAAGAAAGTAAAAGAAATTGAAAGGTTTCTTTTAAAGTGCAGAGGGAACACAATATTATATAGAGATTGTTACCACTGAGTTTTGTCACAAAATGACCACGCTCTAGCTGGGTACTTTGTTTTCTTGGATTCTTGTCCTAAAGCACTGATAATACTTGGGTTGCCTTTTCACAGTGAGTAAAGAAGTTTAAGTGAAAGTGAAATGAAGTCGCTCAGTGATGTCCGACTCTTTGCGACCCATGAACTGTAGCCCACCAAGCTCCTCCGTCCATGGGATTCTCCAGGCAAGAATACTGGAGTGGGTTGCCATTTCCTTCTCCAGGGGATCTTCCCGACCCAGGGATCAAATCCAGGTCTCCCACATTACAGGCAGACGCTTTAACCTCTGAGCCACCAGGGAAGCTTTCCTATAACAGGGGGGCCTGGATGAACTAGGATTGGAATTCAACATCCTCTTTTCCTCTGGGGGTTAGTGGTATCTACAGACCCATGAGGGGGCTGAGGAGATGTCTGGGGGAAGGAATTCCATCCCGTCAGTAACTGGGACCAGTAGACCGTGGTGGTGAAGGACAGCTTTGGGATGATGGTGGGAGGAACAGTAAGGTCTTTTGACAAGAACCACCTGGGACAACATGGAGTCTGGGTTATCTGGGGAAAGACTTGGCTTGAGTCAGAAGGTCCAAGAAGAAATGTTTCAGGGTGCAGTGGAATGTTGGGTGGACCCACCCAGAGCCAGGAAAGTGACCGGAATTGCAACCTTCAGGGCGCAGGCAACTCTGCGGTGGGGGGCTTTCTACAGGAGCTGAGCCCCAGGAAGGAAGCTGCTTTCCTCTCAGCACAGGGTGGGGGTGGGGGCGAACACAGGGGGAACTTCGGAAGCAGCATGGGAGCATCCCACCAAATATGGGGCGGACCTCAGGCTGAGTTAGCTCCAAGGTAGGAGGCAGTGGCTTGAGCAGTGCCAAAGAAGCAGGAGAAAAACAGCCTAGACTGACCAATAAAAGCACACGGAAGCTCCCCTGGGGCATCCCACAGGTTCCAGAAGAAGCTTGAAAGGGCTTCTTTATAGGATGAAATTGAGAGAAGAGAGGGAAAATGTTAAAAAAAAATAAAAAGCCCTAAACAGAAAAGGAACAAAGGGTACCTAGGTAATTTACTATTATCATTATTACCAAATATGATATTCTTTTAACCCATTTTAATAACACCAGCTTGGCATGATTTCATAATAGTGGTGATGGTAAACCTGTCATTTGAGGTGATGTAATGGAGTAGGTGTTATCATTCCCACTTGACAGATGAGAAAACTGAAGGTCAGCGGAGTCAAGCAATTTATCAAAATTAACAGTTAGAGGACTTAGATCTATACCAGTTCTGTCTGTATCCAGGGTCCCTGAACATAAAGACAACAGCAAAAATTATGGCAAACATTTCTAGAGGGCTCCACGACACAGCAGGCACTGTTCCCAGTTCTCTCCTGTTAACATTTCTAGGGTTGGCTTCCCTGGCGGCTTCGTGGTAAAGAATCCGCCTGCCAACGCAGGAGACATGGGTTGGATCCCTGGTCAGAAAGACCCCTTGGAGAAGGAAATGGGCAACCCACTCTGGTCTTGTTGCCTGGGAAATCCCATGGACAGAGGAGCCTGGTGGGCTACAATCAATGGGGTCACAAAAGAGTCAGACACAACTTGTTCAGTTCACAGATTGAACAACAGCCGTTGTTGTGCCAGTAATCTGATTTTGGAGCTAAACCTGCCTCTCTCTTTTCTGTCCCTGACTCTGTCCTTTCTTGTTCATGTGAGCTCACCTTCAGGGTCTTCCAGTGGCTGGCTTTGCTCTGGGGGATTCTGAAGCCTCTTCTGGCCCTGAAGGGTGGCACTGGAGGGCTGGGGCTGAGCATCCTGTGAAATGTGAGAAGGGCCTGCAGGTGCCAGGGGAGCCTGGTGTTGCTGCTTCTCTGCCAACTGCTGCTGCTGCTGCTGAAATATGAGGGCTGAAGAGGGCTCGGCCCTGGCCAGCCCTGCCCCATGAGGGGCCCAGAGGCTGTGGCTGAGATGGCCAGTCCCTGGAGCACTGGCATAGAGAGCACAGTACCGAGGGGCCTGGGAGCAGCTAAGAGGAAGGTAGGGGATAGAACTGGACCTGGGTGAGGGAGAACTCGCTAAGTGGGCTTGGAGAGGGGCAGAGTTCCTCTAGGAAGACCATAAGAGGGACCTAAGGTCAGAGGTGATGGGCTTACCTGCCTCATTAGGAAGAGAATCCAACCTCCCAGGAGGAGAGCAGTGAGACTGGCTGCCAGCAGGTCTTGGGGTCCCAGGCCTGGATACAGCTCTGAGGTTTTCTTCTCAGGATGCAGCTCCAGGTCTGGAGGTTCCTCCCGGCTCAGGCTCAGGAGCTGAGGACAAAGGGGCTTTCACTCTCAGCAGCCCCTCCTGCTATGGAACCCCTAACCTTTATTCATCACGCAGTACAGGGCTGGGCTTAGCAGAAGGGGTGGAGAGTGAGTGGTCTACATGATGGCAAGCCTGGCGCTCTCCATGGTGCTGAAAATTGTGGCACCCCAGGAGACCGGAGGTGTCACTAAAAAACCCAGATGCTCTTGGACATCACCAAAAAAGTACAAGTATCTGCCTCCAGAGATTCTGAATTCAGTTGGTTGGAGTGGGCTCCTAGGTGATTCTGATGAGCAACGAGATTTGAGAATCATGTCATTCTGAGAACAGAGCATGCCCGTTCCTTCTAACCTTGAACTATTAGCAACTCTTGTCCAGTCCTCTCCCAGGAGGGTATACCTTTATAGTTTTTCCATTTTCATTTTCTCACTTGATAAATCTTTTGCCACCTCTAAACTGAAGGACAAAGAAAACCGTGACCCGTGTTTCACAATTTAGGTAGCCAATACTGTCTCGATACTTGTAACACTTTTTCTGGCAATAACAACAAAAAAAGTCTTCTGAGAAACTGTGAGGTCAGTTGACCCACCTCAAACGTTATGCCTAGAAGCCTGAGGAGAAGGTCCAGGGCTGCCCACCCCTGCGGCATCTCCCCACAGGCCCTCTGCCCATTGGGCACTGACCTCCAAGAAGAGAGTTGGAGCCTGGATGCTTTCTGAGGGTCTGCTCCCAGAAGCCCCACTCCCTGGGGTGGGATGAGCTCTCAGCATGGTGGTGTGCAGGACGGGGGTGGCTCGTGGTGTCCTAAGGGGCAGGGACAAGGTCAGTGGGCTGAAGGTGACCTTAGCCTTCTGGCTCGGAAGCTGGGCTCACAGGTCTTTAAGTTTGGGTGGAAGGGGTCTCACCAATGAGAAGCCACTGGCTAGGGAGGGCCACGCTGCCTGAGGGGTACCTGACAGCAGTGCTAGGTGAGCCCCCTCGCTCTCCTGAGACCTGGAGTGTCACCTCCTCTGTGGTGGGGCCATCGGCGGGGGCCAGGGTCAGCCCACGAGGCTATGGCAGAAGATGGAGAGTCGTGAGTGGTGGCGGGGGGCTTCTCTCCTGCTTCATCCCCTCTTTCCAGCCCCTCAGAGGCCCTTTCTCACCACTAGGGCCACCCCAGTGTGAACCAGTGCCTTAGAGACATAGAAGCCAGCTTCATCCTTTCCCACATACAGGGTCATCCTAGTGGGCGAGAGGAAAGGGGAGAAGAATGAGTGAAGGCGGCGGGCAGTTTCAGTCCCATGCTACTGGCGTCCTTATATTGTCCCCGCCCGCACTTACTCTGGCCTGGGTCATGTGACTTGCTTTAACCAATGAGATAACAGCAAAGGAGACAATCAGAGGCTTGAGAAATGCTTGGGCATGGGGGCTTGCCTTCTCATGGGGTTCTTTGGAACTCCAAGACCACCACAAGAGGAAAACAAGGTTACTGTGTGGGGGTATGAGAGACCTTATTTGATGCCCTATAGGCCAAAGAATCCACTAACTATGAGATAGGTGAGTGAAGCCATTCTAGACTATCCAGGCAGAAGAGCACTCAGCTGACCCACAAAATCTTGAAAAATAAGAAATGTTCATTCTAAAGCCCTAAATTTGGGCAGTGATTGGTTATATAGCTAAAGCTAACTGATCCAAACTCTAGTCATTGCCTCTAAATCTGTTTCTAGCCCAGACCTCTTCTAGGAGCTCAGTTTTCTAAATCTGAACTCATCACCTCATTCCTTACTTGCTTCTCTTCCTCCTCCCCTCTTCCTCCTCCTCCTCACCCACTTCCTCCTCCAGTGCTCCCTACCTTTGAAAACAACAGCACTCATATATGCTTCTAGAAACCTGACGGTAATTGGTGACTCCTTGCTCACAATCATCAAACTTTCTAATCATCAACTATTGTCTTTTCCTCTTAATATCTGTTAGCCTCCACTTATTTCCATCTCCAGCGCTTCCATCCTAGTCCAGAGTGTCTTCATCTTTTGCCTGAACTAATGCAATGTTCTGTGCCTGCTTCCTCCCCACAGCACTAAGATGACTTAACACTGTAGCCAGTTATCTTTCTGAAATGAAAATATGATCAAATCACTTCTTTATCTAAAACCTTCCAGTGCCTTCTCCTTAACCTTATCCTAAACCCTTCAAATGATCTGAAAAGACCCCTATTTAACAGCCTCAGACCTTATTCTCTGCTCAGAGATGTGCCTTGTTTTGTGAACTTACCCTGTTTCCTGGTTGCCATGATCTGTTTCTCTTGTTTTCTCTTGTATGTTCTCTCTTGGTTTCAGCTTGTATGTCCCTTCTTCTAGGAAGCTTTCCATGATTGCCTCCTGCCTCCAGTCTTGATTTAGGTGCCCTTTTATACATTCCCATGATACACTATACTTCTCTTATCTCTTCTGTTATCACTCCATATCATGATTACCTCTTTACACTCCTGTCTCTTGCACTAGATTCTGAGATTTCTGTAGGTCAGAACACTGGCTATATTACTGTACTCCCAGAGTCTAGCAAGTGATTGCTATGTAGCAAGTGCTCAATTAATATTGGGCGAACCAACTGAATGAATGGATAATCCCTGATTTCCCCAGTCTGTCTCCTGGCTCTCCAAGATGGGGACACTAAGGTATTCAATGTTATAAGCAAGGGTCATTTTTAAGGTTTTTAAAAATCAAGAAACACATGTGCCTGTGCACTCAGTTGCTTCAGTCGAGTTCAACTCTTTGTGACCCTCCCTATAGACTGTAGTCCACCAGGCTCCTCTGTCCATGGGATTCTCCAGGCAAGAAATTGGAGTGGGTTCCCATACCCTCCTCCAGGGCATCTTCCTGACCCAGGGATGGAACTCCATCTCCTGCATTGCAGGCAAATTCTTTACCACTGAACCCTGGGAAAGCCCCAATAAATGCATAGTACCTACCAATCAGGACAGATGCCTGCTGTAGCACTGGAGTGGAGATATGGAGGCCCTTCCTCGGCCAGATTTTACTCTATTAGTTGCTGAACAGTAAGGCTATCCAGGGGTCCTGGGAGCACTTGGTGGGCATGCAGGGCACTGGTTATTTACCAAACTGTTTGAAATACTGTGACCCTTGGTCTAGCTATACTGGTCTGTCATGGTTGGACATCACACCTGCCCATTGGACCTGGGCTACACTGGTCAAAATACTTCCAGAAGCTCCTCCCCGGCCCCCAGACATGGGTACTTACAGCAGCTGGGTGTCTAAGGCAGGGAAGTGGGTGGCCGTGTCCTGGGGGCCTGAGGCTGGCAGTCGGATGTGGCCCCAGCGGAGGGCGAGGAAGTGCAGGGTGTCTCGAGCCAGAGTGAGGTGGGGTAGCTGCCGCAGGTTCTCCTGGTGCCATGTGTAGATGCCCACCACAGGGACGCCCAAGTCCTGGGTCCATAGCACCGCCCCGCTCCCTGGGTCCACAGTCAGCAGCAGACCCATCCCACAGGATGCCAGGTAGCTCACGTCTGCAGGGAAAGTTGGTTGCGGAGATGTGGTCAGGGAGCCCTGCCCTGAGGCACTTTGGAGCATCTTGGGGTGGGGAAGCTGCTTGGAGGGTGGGCTGTCAGCAGGGCCCCTCAGGTGTGTGGAGGTCAGGTGAGATCACCTGGAGGGTTATCAGGACACGGGAAGTTCACTGGGTCACTTTGATCAGGCTCAGTGGGACAGTTGTGTAAGATGTAGGGGTAAGCTGAGGTCATCCAAAGGCAACTCCAGTGTGCGAATAAGTCCTTGTCACTTAGGGTGTGGGGAAGTCAGTCGTGGTCCGGCTGTTGGTCAGTCAGGGTGGTCTGGACACGTGGGGGTAGCATGGGAGTCATTTTGGATGTGAAGGGGGCTCAGCTAGGGGCCTTGTGGGTGTCACCTGTGATGTGTCAGGGTGACCCGTGTGAGTTGTCAGGTGGAATGGTGGAGTCAGGGTCTGGGAGTTGCTTAGGGCACCTTCAGGGTCATTCAGGCATTTAGGAAGGGCAGGTACTATTATTTTTTTAAACACAACATGATTATATTTTAATACACAACCAAAATACCGAATACCAGGGTAAATCGATGGCAATAAAATACGGTGTTTCATTTACATTGCATGACAAATGGCTGACACCCTTAGTCATGAATGAATTCTTAGAAACCAGTAACAAATATATTGATATACTAAGGGAAATGAAAAAAAACTGAAGGAAATGAAATAACACAAGTGACTACTATGGATTAAGCATATATGAAGATGACCAAACTGAACAATAACAAGAAAAGCAATTTCTTTGTAATATTACATTACCCAAGATTAAAAAATCTAACATTTGTAGTTTTAGGAAGCATACCCCAGAGAAGGCAATGCCAACCCGCTCCAGTACTCTTGCCTGGAGAATCCCATGGGTGGAGGAGCTTGGTAGGCTGCAGTCCATGGGGTTGCTAAGAGTTGGACACAACTGAGAGACTTCATTTTCACTTTTCCCTTTCGTGCATTGGAGAAGGAAATGGCAACCCACTCCAGTGTTCTTGCCTGGAGAATCCCAGGGATGGGGGAGCCTGGTGGGCTGACGTCTATGGGGTCGCACAGAGTCGAACACTACTGAAATGACTTAGCAGCAGCAGCAGCAGCAGGAAGCATACCCACGTAGGAAAGGGCAGTCACTATATCAAGAGGGGTGGTGATTCTAGGGGCAGTCACTCAGGGTCATCTCTCATCTCTGTCAACACTGGGGGTCAGTTGGGACATGCAGGGACTGCTCAGGTGTGCAGGGGTTGCTTGGGGGTCACTTGGGGTCTGGGGAGCACCCAGGGTGACTGGCTGGGCTCACTGCAAGTGTGAAGGAGTCAGGATGCTGAAAGCTTCTCAGGGTACAGGAGGGTCAGAGGCTGCATGTTGAGTGGGTGACCTCGGCTGCCCATTAAGAGGGTGTCATTCAGTATGTGGGGTCCCTCAGGGAGTCAGATGGGTCTGAAGGTGGTGAGGCTTAGTTGTGGATGCCACTTAGGGTTCCTCAAGTTGGAGACCTTGCTCTAAGGTGGGGCCAGGGGAGGGAGACACTCACATTTACCAGGTGAGCCATCCACGGGGGGTGCGGAGTAGCGGCGGAAGGTGGTGTTCCAGCGCAGGGCCGGGGTCCTGGGGTCATGCATGGTAACCGTGTACTCTGGGGACACCCAGAAGCAGGGTTACCAGGAACGCCCACGTGATGCTCCTCCACCCCCACCCGGGGGACCTCATTTTGTGGAGGCAGGGGCTTCCCGAGCACCCAGCCTGGAGGCCAGACTCTGTGAGCATCACCATGGCTGAACCAGGTTTGTTTTGTTACTGCTGTGTTCCTGGCTCCTTGTTCAGTGCTCAGTGATGAGTTTGTTGACCGACAGAGTGATTGACTGGCCTGAACTCAGCATGGAGAGCAATTGCCAGGCTGGTCAGAGCCAAAGCTGGGGCTGTCCAGAGCTTGGGGAGCAGCTGGAGTCTGACTCACGTGTCCGGCCGATGTAGAGGCGGGGGGTAGAGGGTCGCTCTGTGGTCAGCGTCATCTGCGTCTTCCCTGACTCAGGGTCCACCACAAACCAGGCATCTTGCTTCCTGCCTGTGGAGGTGGGAAGGGTGCCCGCTCTCTTGATGACCTGGAGAGGGTGTGCAGCCTGTCTGCACCGTGCCCTGCTGGCCTGGCTGGACCTCGGTCCCGTCCCTGCTGGACTAGGACCCCAGGCTGGAGGGATGCTCACCTGTGTAGAAGACGCCATCAGAGCTGCGACACGGGGAGGCGTGAACCAGCTCAGGGATGGTGAAGGGCAGCCTCTGGGGAGCGGGAAGAGCAGAGAAACACATGCAACCTATTCGCCGGGCACAACGATGATCATATCCATTTCCCGAGAGGCTGAGTAACTTGGCTAATGTCACACAGCTGTAAGTAGCAGAGCCAGCTTCCAGAAGCCACACAATTAACCACTCTGCTACATGACCTCCAAAGGAGCTGCAGTAAATCCTACCCCCAGAGGCAAGATGCCACCTGATCATGCGCTCCTGGGCTAACGACCTCAGAAACACTTGCTGAGACTTGAAAATTTCAGCAGCCATGACGGCCTCGGAGATGCTGGGGAACTGTGCCAGATTAAGGGACACCCAGGAGACAAGGCTGGCCTCCTTGGTGGCTCAGAGGGTAGAGAATCTGCCTGCAATGCAGGAGACCCGGGTTTGATCCCTGGGTCGGGAAGACCCCCTGGAGAAGGGCATGGCAACCTGCTTCAATATTCTTGCCTGGGAATTCCCATGGACAGAGGAGCTGGTGGGCTACACTCCATGAGGTTGCAAAGAGTCGGACACAACTTAGCGATTGACACTTTCACTTTCAAGAGACATAAGGACCAGATGCAAGGGGTGGTCTTGGTTCCAGTTCTGGACTGAATACAATAAAGCACACCACGGGGACACTCGACAAAATTAATACGGGACTTCTCTGGTGGTCCAGTGGTTAAGAACCCACCTGCCAATGCAGGGGATATGGGTTTGATCCCTGGTCTGGGAAGATCCCACCTGCTCCACAGTAACTAAGCCTGTACACTGTAACAACTGAGCGTGAGTGCTCTGGAGCCTGTGAGATGCAACTAGAGAGTAGCCCCCACTTGCCACACAGCCAAAAACAAAGAATTAATTAAATAAAGTCTTTTAAAAGTGAAACATTAATATGGACTGTGGATTAGATAACACTATTGCCTCAATGTTAAATCTCCTAATTTTGAGAATTTACACTCAGGTGCGTAGGAGAAAGTCGTTGTTTAGGAATACACAATGATACTTTAGGAATAAAGGGGCAGAATGTCTGCAATTCTTTCTCAAAGAGTTCAGAAAAAGAAATTTTATATATACACATGTAATAGTATCTATCTATATAGATAAACACATGTGGAATATTATCTATCTATATATATTAAGAGAATAAAATAAATTTTATATATACATGTTTAATATTATCTCTATGTATCTATTAATATAGAATAATATAAATTTTATATGTATGAAAGTGAAAGTGTGAGTCACTCAATCATGTCCGGCTCTTTGCAATCCCATTGACAGTCCATGGAATCCTCCAGGCCAGAACACTGGAGTGTGTAGCCTTTCCCTTCTCCAGGGGATATTCCCAACCCAGGGATCAAACCTAGGTCTCGCTCATTGCAGGCGGGTTCTTTACCAGCTGAGCCACAAGGGAAGCCCAAGAATACTGGAGTGGGTAGCCTATCCCTCTCCACCTGATCTTCCCGACCCAGGAATTGAACCAGAGTCTCCTGCTTTACAGGCAGATTCTTTACCAACTGAGCTATCAGGAAAGCCCTTTATATACATACATACATACATACATACATACATATATACATACATGTAATATTATCTATATCTACTAAGAGAGAATAATAGAATGAAAGTGATAAGACCTTTAAAAAATTGATGCAGCTGGGTAAAGTGAATAAAGAATTGCACTGTACTATCCTTGCACTTTTTCCTTAGGTTTGAAATTATATCAAAGTGAAAAAAATCCCCAAACTCTACATACAGAGCTACTCCAGGCCAGAACACTGGAGTGTGTAGCCTTTCCCTTCTCCAGGGGATATTCCCAACCCAGGGATCAAACCTAGGTCTCGCTCATTGCAGGCGGGTTCTTTACCAGCTGAGCCACAAGGGAAGCCCAAGAATACTGGAGTGGGTAGCCTATCCCTCTCCACCTGATCTTCCCGACCCAGGAATTGAACCAGAGTCTCCTGCTTTACAGGCAGATTCTTTACCAACTGAGCTATCAGGAAAGCCCTTTATATACATACATACATACATACATACATACATACATATATACATACATGTAATATTATCTATACTAAGAGAGAATAATAGAATGAAAGTGATAAGACCTTTAAAAAATTGATGCAGCTGGGTAAAGGGAATAAAGAATTGCACTGTACTATCCTTGCACTTTTATCCAGTGAGTCAACTTTTTGCATGAGGTGGCCAAAGTACTGGAGTTTCAGCTTTAGCATGGGTAGTAACTGTTATTAAAGCAAATTCAGAAAACTAGGATAGAGAGTGATTAGAGACGCTATTTCACACAGGGAGGCTAGAGAGTAAGGACTCAAGCCCAGGGAGTAGTGAGGCTCAGGAACACGTGGAGGGCAGAGGGACAGAATGCTGGGACCACCGCAGGGCACCTACTGAAGAGCCCAAGCGGCATGTTTGAGGAACAGCCAGTGCACTGGGAGTGGGGATGGAGAAGGGCAGACGGAAGTGGAGGCAAGCTGGAGGCAAGATCATGGGCTGGAAAGGAGTTTGGATTTTAAACTGGGCCTTGGGGGATGAATAGGAACCAGCGTGGGGAAGGGGAGCACGTTTCACAAATATTCTGGTTCTCCTTCTGGGCTGCTGGTGAGATTACCCGTCTTTTGTGCTTAAAGTGGGCACAGCCATGAAACCCGTTTTAGCCGAAGGGAGGGCACAGAAGAAACCATGTCACTTTCTACACTCTTTGGTGCAGAAGAAGCCCAGGTTGAGACAGAGCATCTGACAGCTTGGGTCTGCAGAAGACCATAGTGGACAGAGCCCCCAAGGACCCACATGGGTCACACGATGTGAGCAAGAGAGCAGCCCTGTGGATCCACGGGGATGTGTGTGATGTTACTACAGTGAGCTGGAACCCAGGCAGTTTGGAACCCTATGGGGAAAAGGTGAAGCCCCAGAGCTGGTATATTCAAGAAATGAATCAGTGTGAGCGTGTACATGTGTGTGTACACACAGGTGCCCATGGGTGAGTAAAGATGCTGCAGGAGTGAGCTGGTCCTGATGTGCTTTGTTGGAGCGACTGGACTTTATCCCAGAGGCAGGGGAGTGACGTCACCGATAGCCACACCTGCCCCATAAGACCCGATGGTGGACACACAGCTGGATGAACAGGAGGTCTGCTCTCTGCCTCTCTCCTGGGAGACACACTCGTGTGGATCCCATCAGTGGGTGCCCTGTGCTCTGGCTTCCAGTGGGGCTGGGATAAGGGAAGGGGCAGGAACAGGGGGAGGGTTCCCTGGGCTCCTCTCCCAGAGTCATCACGGGCTGGCTGTGCCTCTCCCCCAAAGGCCTCCTGTCACGCGGTCCTCTCCCCAAACCCCTTCCAGCTCCAGGTAGTGATAACTGCTCCTCCCACCAGCTTAGAGCTGATAAATAACATCTCACAGTACGGGCCATAGGACTCGGCACCCTGCCTTCCAGTCTCCTCGCCTCGGCCCTGTGGGTAGCTCAGCTGATAAACAATTCGCTTGCAAAGAAGGATACCTCAGTTCCACTCCTAGGTCAGGAAGATCCCCTGGAGAAGGGATAGTCGTGGCTACCCATTCCAGATTCTTGGACTTCTCTGGTGGCTGAGACGATAAAGAATCTACCTGCAATGAGGGAGACCTGGGTTCTATCCCTGGGTTGGGAAGATCCACTGGAAGAGGGCATGGCAACCCGCTCCAGTACTATTTGGGCAAACTTTGGGAGATGTTTCGGAAAGATGGCGAGGGACAGAGAGGCCTGGCATTCTGCAGTCCATGGGGTTGCAAAGAGTCAGACACGACTGAACAACAACACTAGGCCCCCATCTTTGTAAGTAACCCCAGTAATAATGCGTCCTTAAGCTCTCCAGTAGGAGTGTGCTGTCTGTTTGCTAGGGCCTGCCTGTTGGACACACCATGGGCACACCAACATTTCTTATCAATTCAGTTTCCTAATCACAGAGTAAGCCCATCCTGGAAGGCCTCCCGTGGCAGTCAGAGCTCTGACACTGCCGGCCTCTGCGCTTGGCCATGTGACCAGCTTTGGCTGGTGAGACATTAATGAACGTGATACAGGAAGCCTCCCTATCCAGGGTTCTACACCCACAGATTCAACCAATTGCAGATTGAAAATATTTTCTTATTTTTGGAAAAAAAAGCTTCAGGAAGTTCCAAAAAGCAAAACTTGACTTTGCTGCCACCTGGCAACTGCTTACATGACATTTACATTGTATTAGGTCTTAGAAGTAATCTCAGATGGTTTAAAGATATGGGAGGATACCTTTAGGTTATATGCAAATACTATGCCGTTTTACATAAAGGATTTGAGCACCCTCTGATTTTGGTGGTGTGAGTTTGACCTGGAACTGATCCTCTGTGGATACTAAGGGATAAGAGAATAAGCAAAGCTTGAAAACTGCTCATCCCCTGGCCTTGCCCCCTCCTGCTGCTTCTGATTCCCTTGTTGATACCATGTGAACAAGTCCAGGCTTGTCTGCTTAAAGATGAGAGACCCCTGGCCCGGTGGCCCCTGTCAAAAGCCAGACAACTACCAACCAGCTTTCAATAAAAGAGCCAGCTGACCGACAGCTGACCACAGATGCTCGAGCAAGACCACCTGGCTGAGTCCAGCCTCAACTGTCATCCCACGAAAATGAGTTAAATAAACTGTCTGCATTTGAAGTTTTGGGGCGACGTGTTATTTAGCAAAAAGTAACTGATACACGGGCTTCCCAGCAGTAAAGAATCCACTGGCCATTGTAGGAGATGCAGGTTCGACCCCTGGGTAGGGAGGATCCCCTGGAGAAGGCAACCCACTCCAGTATTCTTGCCTGCAGAATCCCATGGACAGAGGAGCCTGGTGGGCTGCAGTCAGTGACGGTGCAAAGAGCAGGACACGACAGCAACTAAACAACAACCTATACATAGGTTTCCCCTAAAATCCCTCAGAGCCCCTGGAGAAGCTCCTGACACTCTCGGAGACCTGACAGCCTGCTGTACAGATACAGCCAGAGTCACCCCCACTCCCAACCTCGACAGGCCCCTCGAGACAGCCTTGCCCTAGTGCTCTCAGACTCCATCCTCCGCAGGACACTCAGATTCTGGCCCTACAGCCCCCTCAGTGCCCTGGCTAACAGAAGTCCTGATCCTCGCCCATCCAAGCACAGTACGCAACACACCATTAATCCTTGCTGTTTCTGGGTCCCCAAGATGTACAGGCTGCCATCAGCTGGGTCTGAGAGAAAGACGGTCCTGTGGGGCAGAGGAATGAGGGGAAGGTTCGTTCACTCCCCCTAATTCCAAGAGGGCCCTTTCCCTCCAACTTCCCTGCCAGTAGGAGCCCTCCCCCAACAGGAAAAGCCCTCCCCCACAGGGCTCCAGACCCGAATTTCTTCCCTTCCTTCCAGCCCACGTGCCCCTCCAGGCAACCCTGGCTTCCCCATCTCCCAGCTGTCCATGCCCTGAGAAAGCCCAGTCCACTTACTCTGTGACGTATGTTGGCCCCTGGATGATGGGATCTGCAAGGACAAGGACGTGACCATGAGCAGTCCCCTCCAGACTCTCCACTGAAAGGCATACCTCACATTGGTACTTACCGTGTGCCGGGCACCAAGTGAGCATTTTGTCATGAGCGTAATGTAATACCTCTCCTATAGGTAAGGTTGTTACCCTTGGCCCTATTTTACAGGTGAGGACATTGAGGCTCAGAGAGGTGAAGTGACTTTTCCAAGGCCACACAGCCTGGGTAAGTGGTAAAGCTGGCTGAAGACACCTGAGTATTGGATTCTAGACCCCATGCTCTTATCCTGAGGTGACCTCCCCCAGCTCGCGGTCCAAGGAGCGACAGCCCTTCTTTACCATCTTTCAGCGTCCACTTCAAGTCTCCGGTCTGCTTGCTCAGGGCGTGGAGACTTCCATCCAGGGTGGACACAAACAGGAGGTTCTCTGGCGTGAAGCTCTGAACCTGCAGTGGAAACAAAGCCGCCTCTTCTGAGAGGCCTGGGACCACCCTAGTCCTTTTTCAGCAGGGACTCCCTGTCCCCCATAGGGAAACGGAAAGAAGGATGGATGATTGGGAAAGCTGCTGGCTCCACACTCTGATCTCCAAGACCCTAGAGAGAGGTGACAGTGGGAGCTGGGAGCCTGGCTCCTTTACAAAAGGACATCAGTGACTCTTACAGCCCCCGTAAGAGACTGATGCTTTTATTAAACATTTTTATTTGGCTTAGCTGGATTTTAGTTGCAGCATGAGAGCTTCCCTGGTGGCTCAGACAGTAAAGAATCCGCCTACAATGCAGGAGACTCAGATTCAACCCCTGGGTCAGAAAGAGCTCCTGGAGAAGGAAATGGCAACCCACTCCGGTATTCTTGCCTGGAGAATTCCATAGACAGAGGAGCCTGGAGGATTATAGTCCATGGGGTTGCAGAGTTGGACATGCGTGACTAACACGTTCACTTTCACTTGAGGGCTCTTGGTTTGGCACGCAGGATCTAGTTCTCTGATCAGGGATCGAACCCAGGCCCCCTGCGT
This sequence comes from Madoqua kirkii, assembly GCA_006408675.1. NCBI lineage: Eukaryota > Metazoa > Chordata > Mammalia > Artiodactyla > Bovidae > Madoqua > Madoqua kirkii. The sequence goes on from SJYC01091525.1 coordinate 85,159, forward strand.
TAGGAGCACAGAGTGCTCAGCACTGGACCCCCACAGAGGTCCAGAAAGCGGTGCTATTATTCTTACCACTGTAAGGTGAAGGAGACTAAGGCTCCAAACAGTTAGATAATCAGCCTAAAGCCACACAGATAAACAGCAGGACTGGGACTTGAACCACCGTCTCTCTGGTTCCAGCACCTGGTCCCTTTCTCCTTGGCTTCACTGTCTGCCTCTCTGGGGATGACCCATTCTGTGCCCCCGGCCCCCCAAACCGGCCCAGCTACTTTTGGTGCCAGCCTGCAGGGGGCCCCCTGGACCAAGGCTTGGGGTGGCCACAGTAGGGAGGCTGGCACTGCCCCAGCGCCTGGCCCCCACTGAGCTAACTCACCTGCTGCAGCCCTTCCTTGAGCAAACAGGGTGGGGCTGAGCTCCTAGCAGGAACTCTAACATCCGGGTGGCCCTGCCGCACCTCTGCAAAGGCCACATCCTGCCCCGGACCCTCAGGTTTGGGGGGCAAGCCAATGGTTTTAGAGTAGAGTCAGGAAGCTGCCTCTGAGCCCTCTCTTTTCCCGCCCTGTTTTGTGATCTGCCACATGGCAGGAGGGAGACTGTCCTGGGCAAGAAGCCGCAGACTGAGTCCACGGTCGACTTTTGTTTGACCATCAGGGGGTTTAAAATTTTGTCTACCAATTTCTAAAAATTGGAAAGATTTCACTTAAAAAGTCAAGTTTCTAATTCTTGTCATTTCCAGCTTTTTTTTCTCATTTTTTTTTTTCCTGGAAACACCCAATCTGGCCACACTGTGCTCATATTTCTAGATGGTAACCATGGGGTGGGTCTCAAGCTGGAAGTGGGCCTGGGGTGGCACGAGCAGCTGCCTCTGTGTGTGTGTGTGTGTGTGTGTGTGTGTGTGTGTGTGTTAGTTGCTCAGTAGTGCCTGACTCTTTGCGACCCCATGAACTGTAGCCCACCGGGATCCTCTGTCCATGGAATTCTCCCAGCAAAAAGACCAGAATGGGTGCCCATTCCCTTCTCCAGGGGATCTTCCCCACCCAGGGGTCAAACCTGGGTCTCCCAGGTTGCAGACAGATGCTTTACCATCTGAGCCACTTGGGCACAGTTGCCTCTGGGAAGCCAATAGCTCTTCTGAGGGTTATAGGTTAGACTCCTGGGTTGTAGTCCTGGCTTTTCCCTCTCACTGCTTGTAAGACTGGACTTTTCGCTCCCGGCACGGCTGAACCAGATTCCCATAGATCTAGCTTTCTTATCCCAGAGGTTGTAAGTTCGGGGTCCAGTCCCTGGTAAGGGGGAGCGCTGTGATCCTCCTGAATTTGTCTGTAAAAATCGGTGTGTGGGCGCACTCCTCCACAGGGGACCTTTAAAGTTCCAAGGAAGCCGGGTTCCAGAAGTTTTAAGAGGCCTGGCAGGAAAGCGAGGGCCCCCTCCCTCGGGCTGTTCCCTCCCCCCACACCCCCACGCCGCAGGAGGGGCGGGGTGCTGGGTCCCCTCTGCAGCTCGTGGGGCAACTGACAACTCCCCGAAACGAGGAGGTTTTCTCCCTCCAGGGGCTGACTTGGAGCCACCCGGACTCGGGCGAAGGCGAGACGCCTGCGCCCCCGACCGGAGCTTGGAAGCTCCGCGGCCGCCCGCTTCTCACCTGGGGCCTGAGCGTCCCGAGGAGCGCCGCGAGCTGCAGCAGGAGCGGGGGCCACGGGCCGGACCCCCGGGCTGCGCTTGCCATAGCCCGCGTAGACGGCGGCCGCACGGCTGGCCCGGTCCCTCGGTGCCTCGGGGGAACCGCCCGGCCCCCGCCCGCCCCGAGGAGACTCCGCCCCAGGCTGGGCCAGCTGGGTGCGCGGGCCGGGGCGCAGCCTCACGGCTGTTTCCCTCCTTCCCCTGCCCTTCCCATCGCACTCACACCCGCAACCCTCGGACACCCCGCGAGGGATGGCTCCGAGCTTTCCTAGGAAAGGCATTTTCCCAACGGAGGCCCTTGTGGAGAATTTCCCACCTGCCAAGTAGTGTTCCAAGTGCTTTTACACCCGTCATTAACTCACTGACTCTTCACGGCACTTCCAAGGTAAAAGCTGAGGCTCAGAACTCGGATTCGAACTCAGATGTCTGACCTCAGAGCTTGTGCTGTTTGTTACTATGCTAGTGGCCTCTACCGAGAGATGATGAATTACAAATCAATTACTCATTCAATAAATATCAATTAATTAAATTAATTAATTATGTGATATCAGCCTGGGAAGCAGGAAAGGAAATGGCAACCCACTCCAATATTCTTGCCTGGGAAATCCCATGGAAATCCCTCATTGCCTTCTCATATAGTTTCCCCATTCCCAGCACCTGAGCAAGAATTCCTGACTCTTGCTTTGTTTTTAAGAACCTACCGGATCTAAGACATCCTCTAACCATCAATATGGTTAGCTTTGGAAAACCCAACTGCCTTATGGTGCAAAACTTCTTTTAGAAATAGGTACATGATGAATCCTTTGGTTCACTTGGTTACTCCCTCATGCTTAGCTGGTCCAAGACCCCCAAATCAGCATAATAAACTTAATTTCATAACAAAAGTGATTGTCATTCTAGAAACCAACCCAAGCTACTGAGCCAGTTGAGCCTGCCTTTATGCTTTATATCTTGTACTCTGCACATCTGTTTTAAAACGTTCATTGTGTTTCTTAATTATACTTGGGTTCGTAGGACTTTCTCATGTGGTAAATCTGACTTACATAGAACACAAACAAGTGAACTGGTTTAGGTAATTTGTGCATGTGATGATATAAGTAACACATTCTACAAACTTAGCAAAATTTAAAAAAATATATAAATTAGAAAACTCATTCGTGTTTTCACTTCTTGGAAGCACAGCATCTCTGTTAACATTCTGTTTTTGATTCCCCCAGTGTTTTTTTTCCCCTGTGCCTATACATCTGGTAGGTACTGTGTTGAAATATTAACAGTGTTTTCCCCACCAGAGCTTCTTTTTCCCCTGACAGCCTTCTCCTATTTGAATGAGGTTGCCCTGACTCTGTTGCCTCAGAGAAGGGATGAGGAAGCAGAAAGAGAGAAAAAGACGCTTCTTTTACCTTCTGAGTATTTCTGTAACTCGAGGCATGAACCTAGATTTAAGAGAATGAAGGAGAGTAGAGTGGAGTCTCCAGACACGAAGAGAAAGGAGGAGCAAGGGATGAGAAGATGTTGCAGATCCCCGGGAAAAGGGGATCACTCTGTGGCCTATTCACTCAAGGACAGGACCCCACATAGACACTTGGGATCCAAGTGCAAGGGGATCTGTGTCTTAATTCCTGGATGGAAATGCTGCGTGCTGTGTCTGGACAGAGGGGGCGCTAGAGAGGTTCCCACTGCCTAGTGAGATACGGAGGTGAGGGCATGTGTGTGCTCAGTCATGTCCGACTCTTTGCGATCCCATGGACTGTAGACTGCCAGGCTCCTCTGTCCATGGATTTTTCCAGGCAAGAACACTGGAATCCTCCTCCAGGGGATCTTCCTGACCCAGGGACTGAAGATGGGTGTCCTGCGTCTCCTGCCCTGGCAGATGGATTCTTTACCGCTGAGCCACCTGCTGGAGGGAGGAGGAGGGAGAGAGACAGAGAAGGAGGGGGAGAGACTCTTCAGAAAGAAAAGAGGGACAGTGCAGCACAGGCCGGTCAGGACAAGAGACAGGACGCAAGGAGACCACGGCCGTCTCAGGGGCTGGCGGCTGGGACAAGGACTCAGGACCCTCTCGCTTCCTGGCACTGTGTCGACTCTACTGAATTTAAACCCATCCTGGAGAAAAGCTGGGAAAAGCCAGATGGAAATGAATTTCTTCCACCTGGCACAAAGGGAACATTTATTCACCACTCCTCGGTTTGTGCTCTGCTTCTGGACACGTACATAAACCAATAGCCTTCCTCCATTCTAGCAAAAGAAGGGAGGAAACAGGATTAGTAATGGGAAAATATTCCAATCACGATAGCAGTAAGAAGCAAGTCCTTAGGAATAAATTTAACTAGGAAGACACAGTACCTATATGAAAACTGTGAAATCTTATGAAGGCTATAAAACAAAATGTGAATACATAAAAAGATATGGCTGTATGGGAAGATTTAAAATGATTAAAATATCTATTCTCTAAATTAAATTGTAAGTATAATAAAATTCTATTATTGCTATATTGAATCTATTTCATGGTCTTTAAAACTGGACTAAAATAGAGATTATATATAAGAATAATGCCTGAGAGTAGTCAAGAGAAGTATGGCAATGAAGAGTAACGAGAAGGGGGCTTGTGTTACCAGATATCAGAACGTACTGTAAAACTAGAGTTATCAATATAATATCAGCACAGGAATTGACAAATACAAAAATACATCAATGGGATCAAATAGAGAATCCAGAAGTATATATCAGCATATGTGAGAATTTAATAAGTGATAAAGATAATATTTTAATTCACTGGAAAATTTAATAAATGCCATGGCATAATTATCCATCAGGAAGAGAGTAAATCTTTTTCATTCTCTTTTGAAAAATAGATTTTCTTTTTTATAGCAGTTTTAGGTTAATAGCAAAATTGAATAGAAGGTCCAGAGATTTTCCATATACTTCTTACAATTGTAGAGCTGTTCCTATTATTAACATCCTCCACTAAGATGGTAAAAGTGATAAACCTACACTGACCCATCATTATCACTCAGAGTCCACAGTTTAGAGCTGATACTTGCATTGTATATTCTGTGAGCGTGGATAAATGGACAGTGACATGCGCCACTGTTACACTATATTTTCACTGCACTAAAAGTCTTCTTCACGCCACCTACTCACTTTTCTCTCACCTCCCCCAAATCCCTGGCAACCGCTGATATTTTTACTGTCTCCATAGTTTTGCTTTTTTTAGACTGTCATATAGTTGGAATCATACAATACGTAGCATTTTCAGAGAGACTTTTCTCACTTAGTAATACGCATTTACGTTTCTTACGTCTTCTCATGGTTTGATAGCTCATTTCTTTTTAGTGCTGAATAACATTCCTTTGTCTAGATGTACCACAGTTTATTTGTCCATTTACCCGCAGAAAGACATCTTGGTTGCTTCCGGGTCTTGGCAATTATGAAAAAAGCTGCTGCAAAGATCTGGGTGCAGGTTTTCAAGTGGATCTTGTCAACTTTCTACTGAAATACTTTATACTTAGAGAAAAGCGTGCAAGTCATAGATCATAAAGTGAACACATCTGTTTAACCCGTACACAGGTCAAGAAACAGACTATGACCAGCAACACCACAAAGTTCCTTATACCCCATTCTAAGCATAACTTCTAGCCTGACTTCTAACACCATAAATCAGTTTTCTTATTTTTGATATTTATATAAAGGGAATCATACCATATGTTTTCTTCTATGTCTGGTTTCTTTTTCCTTTTTTTTTTTTGGTCATGCTGCACAGCTTGCAGGATCTTAGTTCTCTGACCAGGGACTAAACTCAGTCCCCCTGCAGTGGAAGCTAAGAATACTAATCTCTGAGCTGCCAGGGAATTCCCTGGTTGCTTTCTCGATACTATTTTTGTGAGATTGTCCAAGTCATCAAGTGTAGTTGTTAGTTCATTCTCATTGCTGTATAGTGTTACATTATATGAACATACCACAATTTACTTTTCTATTCTAATGTTGACCAGCATTACCACTTTTTCCCCCTATTGGTTTTTGGCTATGATGAAGTGCTATGAATATTCTCGCACATGACTTTGGGTGACCACATCTACGCATTTCTGTTGCTTATGTACTTAGGAGCAGAACTTCTAGGTCATAGGATATATAAATGTCTCTCTTCAATAGATTCTGCTGAACAACTTTCCAAAGTGGTTGTACCAGCTTACATTTGATAGTGGTGGTGGGTAGGTTTCTTTTGTGATACAGAAAATATAAATGCTGTAAAAGAAAACAAAACATACACTTAAAATATATAAAAAATTTACAATCCTTGGGCAAAAGACATTGTAAACAAACACCAAAAATATCGGCAACACAAAATATGAAGATTAACATCTATAATACAAACTGCTCCTATACATTGATAAGAAAAAAACAACCAAGAAATATACAAATGCAATGAATAGGCACTTACATAAGATGAACTCCAAACATGTGAAAAATGTGCTCAGAAACACTAGCAGTTAGAGAAATGCAAAAACAAGATTTTTAAAAAGCAGCAAGTATATCACTTTATGTCCATAAATTTGCAAAAATTATAAAGATAGCTATAGTAATGGCAGAATGTTGATAATTGCTGAAGCTGAGTTGTGAATATTTGGGGGGCTCATTATGCTATTTTATTTGGTTTCAAGATGTTTGAAAATGTCCACAATAAAAAGAAAATCCTCAAACAAACAAAAATAAGAAGGCAAAGCTGACTGCTGGCAGGGATTTGGAGAAGAACATGCTCTCATATGGCGTTGGCGGAAATATAAATTGTAACAGACTTTTTTGGGATGCAATCTGGAGACAGTTGTTTAAAATAAGAATTGCATAATCCATTTGACCTGAAAAACCCATTCTCAGGATCTTTCCCATAAATACAAAAGATCTTTATATAAAGTTATTTTAAAATATAGTTTAAAAGGTTTATGATGGTAGCAGTATAAGGGGGCTTATTGGAGCACTGTTTTTAGTACAAACAAATATAGAAGCAAATCAAGCAGCCTTTAACTGAGATATAGCTGACCTAGTTACAGAACATCTGTACTTTGGAGTATTATGCAGCCATTAAAAATAGTAGAGTGTACTTATTAACTCAGAAAGATTTTTATGAGTTGTATTAAGAATAGCAGGATATAGAGGGGAAAGGTAGTTAGGGATCAACATGTACACACTGCGATATTTTAAATGGATAACCACCAAGGACCTACTGTATAGCACTGTATAACACAGGAAGCTCTGCTCAAGGTTGTGTGGCAGCCTGGATGGGAGGGGAGTTTGGGGTAGAACGGATACATGTATATGTGTGGCCAAGTCCCTTTGCTGTCCACTTGAATCTATCTCAATATTGTTAATTGGCTATACTCCAATACAAAATAAAAAGTCTAAAAAAAGAAAGAATAGCAAGGTGCGGAAAGAGCATTACAGGAACCTATTTTTGTAAAGCCATATATATGTATATATATGTAAATTATCTTATATGAATATGGATAGTAACACAGAATGCAATATATTGGTTTGCTAACAAGGATTATGTGGTATGCTAGAGATGGTATGTTATACTAAGAAAGACGTAAAACCAGCAAAAAATAAAAAAAATTAAAGCTGATTGAAAAATATCATGTATCTATCCCTTTTATGTAAAAGTAGATGTATGTATGTGGAATGTGTATATACATTTTAATGTGCATTTAACTCCTTGCACAAATGAAATAGCTGTGTGTATATGATTCAGAGCAATTTTAATCCCCATATTTCCACACCTGTCAGTTCTGTGCATAACCTTCACAAACAAAACGGGCGTCTGCTTTTCATTCTGATACTGAAAATAGTACCTCTGAAAAAATATATGACCCTCTCCTTGCTTTATATATAGTATCTTACCTAGTCTGTCAACTAAG
>SJYC01091526.1:0-10061 GCA_006408675.1 Madoqua kirkii
CAGCAACACCACAAAGTTCCTTATACCCCATTCTAAGCATAACTTCTAGCCTGACTTCTAACACCATAAATCAGTTTTCTTATTTTTGATATTTATATAAAGGGAATCATACCATATGTTTTCTTCTATGTCTGGTTTCTTTTTCCTTTTTTTTTTTTGGTCATGCTGCACAGCTTGCAGGATCTTAGTTCTCTGACCAGGGACTAAACTCAGTTCCCCTGCAGTGGAAGCTAAGAATACTAATCTCTGAGCTGCCAGGGAATTCCCTGGTTGCTTTCTTGATACTATTTTTGTGAGATTGTCCAAGTCATCAAGTGTAGTTGTTAGTTCATTCTCATTGCTGTATAGTGTTACATTATATGAACATACCACAATTTACTTTTCTATTCTAATGTTGACCAGCATTACCACTTTTTCCCCCTATTGGTTTTTGGCTATGATGAAGTGCTATGAATATTCTCGCACATGACTTTGGGTGACCACATCTACGCATTTCTGTTGCTTATGTACTTAGGAGCAGAACTTCTAGGTCATAGGATATATAAATGTCTCTCTTCAATAGATTCTGCTGAACAACTTTCCAAAGTGGTTGTACCAGCTTACATTTGATAGTGGTGGTGGGTAGGTTTCTTTTGTGATACAGAAAATATAAATGCTGTAAAAGAAAACAAAACATACACTTAAAATATATAAAAAATTTACAATCCTTGGGCAAAAGACATTGTAAACAAACACCAAAAATATCGGCAACATAAAATATGAAGATTAACATCTATAATACAAACTGCTCCTATACACTGACAAGAAAAAAACAACCAAGAAATATACAAATGCAATGAATAGGCACATAAGATGAACTCCAAACATGTGAAAAATGTGCTCAGAAACACTAGCAGTTAGAGAAATGCAAAAACAAGATTTTTAAAAAGCAGCAAGTATATCACTTTATGTCCATAAATTTGCAAAAATTATAAAGATAGCTATAGTAATGGCAGAATGTTGATAATTGCTGAAGCTGAGTTGTGAATATTTGGGGGGCTCATTATGCTATTTTATTTGGTTTCAAGATGTTTGAAAATGTCCACAATAAAAAGAAAATCCTCAAACAAACAAAAATAAGAAGGCAAAGCTGACTGCTGGCAGGGATTTGGAGAAGAACATGCTCTCATATGGCGTTGGCGGAAATATAAATTGTAACAGACTTTTTTGGGATGCAATCTGGAGACAGTTGTTTAAAATAAGAATTGCATAATCCATTTGACCTGAAAAACCCATTCTCAGGATCTTTCCCATAAATACAAAAGATCTTTATATAAAGTTATTTTAAAATATAGTTTAAAAGGTTTATGATGGTAGCAGTATAAGGGGGCTTATTGGAGCACTGTTTTTAGTACAAACAAATATAGAAGCAAATCAAGCAGCCTTTAACTGAGATATAGCTGACCTAGTTACAGAACATCTGTACTTTGGAGTATTATGCAGCCATTAAAAATAGTAGAGTGTACTTATTAACTCAGAAAGATTTTTATGAGTTGTATTAAGAATAGCAGGATATAGAGGGGAAAGGTAGTTAGGGATCAACATGTACACACTGCGATATTTTAAATGGATAACCACCAAGGACCTACTGTATAGCACTGTATAACACAGGAAGCTCTGCTCAAGGTTGTGTGGCAGCCTGGATGGGAGGGGAGTTTGGGGTAGAACGGATACATGTATATGTGTGGCCAAGTCCCTTTGCTGTCCACTTGAATCTATCTCAATATTGTTAATTGGCTATACTCCAATACAAAATAAAAAGTCTAAAAAAAGAAAGAATAGCAAGGTGCGGAAAGAGCATTACAGGAACCTATTTTTGTAAAGCCATATATATGTATATATATGTAAATTATCTTATATGAATATGGATAGTAACACAGAATGCAATATATTGGTTTGCTAACAAGGATTATGTGGTATGCTAGAGATGGTATGTTATACTAAGAAAGACGTAAAACCAGCAAAAAATAAAAAAAATTAAAGCTGATTGAAAAATATCATGTATCTATCCCTTTTATGTAAAAGTAGATGTATGTATGTGGAATGTGTATATACATTTTAATGTGCATTTAACTCCTTGCACAAATGAAATAGCTGTGTGTATATGATTCAGAGCAATTTTAATCCCCATATTTCCACACCTGTCAGTTCTGTGCATAACCTTCACAAACAAAACGGGCGTCTGCTTTTCATTCTGATACTGAAAATAGTACCTCTGAAAAAATATATGACCCTCTCCTTGCTTTATATATAGTATCTTACCTAGTCTGTCAACTAAGCAGCAAGGAGGGTTTTATTGTTCCTGTTCTGTAGGTGAGCAAACTAAGTTTCAGAAAGGTGAAGTAAAATCTACCCAAGTTTACAAACCTAGTGAGTGAAGAGGCGGTGATTCAAACCTAGCTTTGTCCCACTCGCTGTGAACTTCAACTCTGCTATATTTCCTTTCCCCTATTCTCTCGACTTGCTTTTCCATGGGTTCACCTGGTCAGCTGGCTCAGTGATGACCCAGGAGGAAGCAGTCCTCGTTCATTTCCCACTGGCTCAGTGGCAGACCATGCTGGGGTTCGAAGACAAGCCCCATTTCAGACTCCTTGGCCAGAACTTGGTCCCTGCATCTCCCCTGGGACATCTGTGGCCCCAGATATCCTCCAGAGACTTACCAATGCTCAGATTTATCACTCAATTGTTTCTCTATTTCCTCCCACCCTGGGTTGTGAGTAACAGAAGGTCCCCTTAGTGGAGAAAGGTGAATAAGTGCCAGGGGTCTGGGTTTGGAAGATTCAAAGTCCTGCAGGCGGGGCATTCTGTCTGGGCCTCACAAGAGTCCTCTAGTGGTAACACTTCAAACTGCAGGCTTACAATTTCATTGGTGTAACCTGCAGTGGAATCAGTGACAGACTTTCTTTTCTTGGGCTCTAAAATCACTGCAGATGGTGACTGCAGCCATGAAATTAAAAGATGTTTGGTCCTTGGAAGAAAACCTATGAAAAACCTAGACAGCGTTTTAAAAAGCAGAGACATTGCTTTGCCAACAAAAGTCCATATAGTCATAGCTATGGTTTTTCTTATAGTCATGTATGGATGTGATAGTCGGACCATAAAGAAGGCTGAGCGCCAAAGAATTGATGCTTTCAAACTGTGGTGCTGGAGAAGACTCTTGAGAGCACCCTTGGACTACAAGGAGATCAAACCAATCAATCCTAAAGGAAATCAATCCTGAATATTCATTGGAAGTTGAATTGATGCTGAAGTTGAAGCTCCAATACTTTGGCCACCTGATGTGAAGAGCAGACTCATTAGAAAAGACCTGGATGCTGAAGACTGAAGGCAGGAGAAGGGGACGACAGAGGATGAGATGGTTGGCTGGCTTCACCGACTCAGTGGACATGAGTTTGAGCAAACTCCAGGAGATATTCAAGGACAGGGAAGCCTAGTGTGCTGCAGTCCATGAGGTCACAAAGAATCGGACATGATTTAGCCACTGAATGAAAACAACAACCTACAACGCAAGCAAACAGATCCAGTGGTTGAAAATCAGCGTGTTGGTGATCCACCGAGGGTTCTGGGGAAGGAGTCCAGGGGCGACAAGGAGGGCCGAGGGAGTCTTCTGGAGATCTGATCATGCTGTGTGTTCTTTCTCTCCATGGGTACTGGTTGCGTGCTTCCTTGTGTGCATTTCATAGGTGTGCTGGAGTCCATTCATGAGAGCAGACTGTAACATTTTCGGGAATTTTTAGAGTTGTCAGTTAATCACAGCCATTGTAAAAAATGAAATTATATTCACTTACAATGAAATATATATTTTTTGACAAATATAATAAATACTCAGAACTCATCACTTCCTAACTAGTCTACTGTTCTCTCTGTCCTTGAGATTACTTACAACTTTGGTGTGTGTATGGTGGAACTACTTCACAATGGTGGCTAACAGCATCAAAGCGGCCCAGCTCCACCATCACGAACATTAGCAGCATGTAATCATCCGTAGCAGGAGTATTTACACCATGGAAATCAGCAGATGCGATAAACGAGGGCTTGCTTTATTGTTCTGTTGATTGCCTAGAAAGAAAATCTTCACAAAGCATGTTAAATTTGAAGCTGTTCTGCATCTGTGAATAGTGGAAAAGAAATCAAGGAAATATTCTTCCTATTTGAAGTACATTATCTGGTTCAGCAAAGAAGACTGAGCGAAGTTTCAAAACAGGTCTTTGCTGCTTCATTTCCCTCTTCCTTGTTGTTCGTGTAAACAAGAGTGTTAACCAAGGTACATGTCAGAACTACATTTAGAGAGCCAGTTGTTAAAATTTTATCAGCACGCCACTGCTGATACTTCAGTAAAAAGTTAAAAACAAATAGAAAAGCTGGATCTACGCTCTTACGGTCAAAGTGTGATGGGTCTCATTCATAGCAGTTTTGTTTATTATTACAATATTATTAGGAAATCTAATAATATTGTAAAGGAAAACCACATTCCCAGTAAAAAACAAAACTTGGCAGTCTGCCCTCAAGGTTTGCTGAGTACCCATACTGCTGAGCAGTATCCACTTGCGGGGTCAGGGGACGTTGTCTTGTGTAGCAGGCACCGTGATGTCCCACTGTTGCTTCCCCAAAGCCGCGAGTGGTGGCTGTTTACAGATCACAGCTGTCTTCCTTCTCCAGAGCATCGCTCTGGGCTCCTGGGAGCTGCCTCTCTGGAAAGTCACTCCACCTCTCCACTCTCTGTTGCCCTCCTGGCCTCAAGGAGGGACCATTCTGCAGAATAACTTATGCTCCGCCCCTCCCCACCAACAGACCACATCTTTGCTTCACCTCTTCTCAGGCCTTACCTTCTTTCTCACTCCCTGACAGGTTTCCCTTCATGAGATTCCCTTCGTGACCCCCTTCTCTAAGCTCCGCTTCTGGTGGACCCTACCTAAGATTCCCTGGATGTTCAGCCTTTAGGAGTAGTACCACTTTTTGAGGGCAAGCTGCCAACTCAAGTGGGCTGCGTGTGTGCTTAGTCACTCAATCGTGTCTGACTTTTTTGCAACCCGTGGACTATAGCCCACCAGGCTCCTCTGTCCATGGGATTCTTCAAGAATACTGGAGTGGGTTGCCATGCCCTCCTCCAGGGGATCTTTCCAACTCAGAGATCGAACCCAGGTCTCCCTCATTGCAGGCAAATTCTTTACCGTCTGAGCCATTGGGGAAGCCCAAGTATACTGGAGTGGGTAGCCTATCCCTTCTCCAAGGGATCTTCTGACCCAGGAATTGAACTGGAGTCTCCTGCATTGCAGGTGGATTCTTGACCCACTGAGCTACTTCAACTCTTACAAACTGATTTGTCTCCTGGGACTTGTTTCTAGTGCAGGATCTGAAAATGTGTCACAATGATAAATTCTTCCCGCCCCCCTCCCTGGACCTATTGAATCAGAAATTCCGGGAACTTAGCTGGTGGTCCAGTGGTTAAGAATCCACCTGCTACAGGGGCATGGGTTCGATCCCTGATCAGGGAAGATCCCACATGCCACAGAGCAACTAAGCCTGTGGGCCACAGCTACTGCAGCCTGCACACCTAGGGCCCGTGCTCCACGACCAGAGACGCCACCGTAGTGAGAAGCTCGAGTTCCACAGGTGGAGATTAGCCGCCACTAGCTGCAACTAGAGAAAGTCAGTGCACAACAGTGTAGAACCAGCATAGCCAAAAGTCCACAAACAAATAACTTACAAAGAGAAATTCTAGGGTGGAGCCCAGCAGCCCGTGCCTTAGCAAACCCTCCTGATAATTCTGAGGCACACTAGGGTTCAAGAACCACGGTAAGTGTGTAAGATGTCACTGGCTCAGGGAGATGATACACCCCATGGATAGCAGATTTTCTTTTCACCTCACACTCAGAAGAAGGAGGAATTAGCCACTTAATGGGGGATATCCCCCATGAATTTAAAATCAGAGATGGGTAAATTAGGACAGTCAGCTTCTTGGCAAAGCTAAGAAAGCAAGAACGCTTCTCTCTTTTCTTTCTTATGTCTTCTTTGCGTGTACACTTTCCCTCTGGCTGGCCGCAGCAACACGAGTTGGGACGTTGAGCTCAGGGAATCCTGCTTTGGGGTTGGAAAATGCACCTTAGGAAGGAGTCAGTGAGTTGATTTTAAGCTGCTGCTGTAGTCAGTTTAGGTCCTCATACTTGCTTGTGTTTTCTAAATGTTGGGGTGTCCTGAGATATCCTTCTGGATCCTACTGACTTCTAGAACTTTGAAAAGTGAGGCAGCTCAGATGCTGGTTGAAATAAATAACTTGATACTGGAGGTGTTGATGAATCCACATGGTCCAAGCTGCCTCCTGAAGAGGAAACGAACACCCCTGAGTAAGTCCTTCCAGCCGTCAGGACTGGAATGGGAAGGGAAAGTGGAGAACAGCTCGACACTAGTAAAGACACTGAGTGTGAGGTGTGCTGGCCACATACAGGATAGTACATAGTTCTTGACTATAATCCACACACTGTACATTTCATACCCGGGACTCACTTATTTTGCATCTATAAGTTTGAATCTCTTTCTCTCCTTCACCTATTTCTTTCCTTCCTCACCTCAGGTCTCTTTTAAGCACCTATAGGATTGATTTTCACAGTTATCTTTTCTTGCTCCCTTGCCTGACAAGAGGCTTGGTTTTTAGTCTTTGAGTTGTCCTGAGAAAGGAGAAAGAGGGTTGGCCTCGAGGGGAGCCCAAGACCCCTCTCCACCCTCATCCTCCCAGTGGAAGTGTTTTGAAGCTCAGACTTTGGCAAGATGATTTCACTTTTGTTTTTTCTTATTCATGACCTTGAATAGTTCCTCTTTTATCTCCCTTGAGGCTGGTGTGGTAGAGAGATCTGGTACTGCTTCTTGCTGTGTATGTATGTGTATGAGTATATATGTGCATGCATGGGTATATATATGAGGGTTTTGTATGTATATAAGTGTGTATACATGGACATGCATATATGTGTGTATGTGTATATGTGTGATGTAAATGTGTATGTGCATATACTTGTGTATATATGTATTTGTGTGAGCATGTATATGTGGGTACATGTGTGTATATATGCACATGTGTGAGCATGTATACATGTATCTGCATATATGTCTCTGTGCATATATGTATTTGTGTGAGCATGTATATGTATGTGCATATACATGTGTATGTGTGTGTATGTGTTTGTGTATATGTGTATAGTGTGAGTGTGTATATGTGTATTTGCATATACATGTGTGTATATGTATATGTGTGAGTGTATATGTGTACATGGGGTACACATGTGTATATGTATACATGTGATGTGTATTTGTGTATGTGCATATACATGTGTGTATATGTATTTGTGTGAGTGTGTATGTGTATATGTGGGTACATGTGTGTATATATGTATTTGTGTGAGCATGTATATGTGCATGCGGGTACACATGTGTGTATATGTACATGTGTGTATTTGTGTATGTTTGTATATATGTGTGTGAGCATGTATATGTGTATGTGGGTACATGTGTGTATATATGTATATGTCTTCCGTGTATCTGTGTATGTGCATATACGTGTGTGTGTATATATGTGTATATGTATATATATATATATGTGTGTATTTGTGTATATGTGTATATATGCATATGTGTGAGCGAGTATATGTGTATGTGGGCATGTGTGGCATGTATTTGTGTGTGTGCATGTATGTGTGTATATGTGTATATGTGTGTATATGTGTATGCATATATATGTATGCACCGTATATGTTTGTGTGTATGTGCACTTGAATGTGTATGTGTGTGTCTGTGTGATTTAGAAGAGTTTGATTATAGATAGTTTTGATAAAAATTCTTTGCCCCTGGAGCCATCTTTCCTGGTCATTAACATCTTTGTAGCTAGTCTAGTCACTTAGTCTTGTCCGACTCTTCGTGATCCAACAGACTGTAACTCGCCAGGCTTCTCTGTCCATGGAATTCTCCAGGCAAGAACACTGGAGTGGGTTAAGGGTGGCTACAGCACCGACCAACAGCAGGGGGCAGTAGAGTGTAGCGGTTAAAAGTGAGGGCTTTGCCAGTCATTCCCCCGCGCATCTGTGATCATACAGTTCTCGCAGTGTGGAAGTTTTTGAATATGCACCCTCAAATATATGTAAAATTATTGATAATTTTATACATAACTCCTGTCCTTACAGAAGAATTCTGCATACTATAAAATATAACAAAATTGAAATTAAAAATAGAGAAAAATGGTGGAAACAACTTTTTAAAATGCTTTATTAAGATGTAATTGAACAAGGACTTCCCTGGTGGTCCAATGGTTAAGAATCTGCCTTGCAGTGCAGTGGACACGGGTTCAGTCCCTGATGAGGGAACTGAGATCCCAGATGCCCCAGAGCAACTAAGCCTGTGTGCTGCAGCTGCTGACATGGCGTGCTCTGGAGCCTGCAGGCCACAACTAGAGAGTTCACGTGCCGCCAGGAAAGACCTTGCATGACTCCACGAAGATCCTGCCTGCCACAACTGAGACTCAATGCAGTAAAATAAACAAATATTTTAAAAAGATGTAATTGACCATAAACTGCACATGTTAGAAGCACACAATTTTATTCAGTTCGGTTCAGTTCAGTTGCTCACTTGTGTTCGACTCCTTGTGACCCCGTGGACTGCAGCACGCCAGGCTTCCCTGTCCATCACCTACTCCCAGAGCTTGCTCAGACTCATGTCCATCAAGTCACTGATGCCATCTAAGCACTGATGCCATCTAACCATCTCATCCTCCATCATCCGCTTCTCCTCCTGCCTCCAATCTTTGCCAGCATTAGGGTCTTTTGTCATAAATCGGCTCTTTGTATCAGGTGGCTAAATACTGAAATTGGGTCTCTTTCTATAAGATGCCCATGATTCCATGAGGAGACACTCAGGGGCAGGCTGTCTGTCTTGGCTCTGGAAGGTCAAGGCCACCCAAGGGACAAGCTATGACTCTTGTCTCAGAGGGAGTCACTTGAAGACCATGAAGAGAGTAGGTGGAAACGACGCTTCACCACCTGGAGATGCAGCCACCTGCAAAGGTGACCCCTGCCTCGCTGGGAATGAGCCCAGCACTTAGCAAAGGCCTCGATGCAGAAGTTGGGATATCTGCAGGAACAGCAAGAATTCCCCAGAGTCAGCCAGACAGCTCTCAGCTTGGGACACAGGAGAAGAGGACTTGGCAAGGTGAGAAAGCTGTGTGATGACAAGAAGAAAGATGGCCTGCCCTCCGAGGACTGCTGGGCCTCAGCAGCCATGCTTGCCCTTTATTCCATAGGAAGCATAGTGTTTCACCAGGAAAGACTCTTGTCTGGACAGGCATTTGTTCGTTTGCTGGCATCCTCCAGGACTGCTCTTCACCACCTGTGAAGGGCTGGGAGAAAGTGGTTGGCTGATCCCATCCTCTGAAGTGCCTTCTAGGCTTCTCGATCCTACAGAGGAGGACCAAACTGCCTGGTGAGTGGCTGCCAGGGAGCTTCTTATGGGAACCACAGTGCTGGAAGGGCTTCACTGGCTGAGGGCCTGGCAAGGCTATTTTTTCTGGGTTCTCTGGCCACCTCGGATCAGAGATGGCTGTTTCCACTAGGGCTGGAGAAGAGGCTGTTTTTCTAAAATCCTTCAACTTGTTATTATGGGAACCACAGTGCTGGAAGGGCTTCACTGGCTGAGGGCCTGGCAAGGCTATTTTTCCTGGGTTCTCTGGCCACCTCGGATCAGAGACGGCTGTTTCCACTAGGGCTGGAGAAGAGGCTGTTTTTCTAAAATCCTTCACTTGTTTCTAGTGATGTGGTGACCAGGATATCATCTTCTGCAGGTTTGCTTAAGAACATGAAGAAGATTGTTCCAGAAACACCA
Organism: Madoqua kirkii; assembly: GCA_006408675.1. Taxonomy (NCBI): domain Eukaryota; kingdom Metazoa; phylum Chordata; class Mammalia; order Artiodactyla; family Bovidae; genus Madoqua; species Madoqua kirkii. Next base: position 9,898 of record SJYC01091526.1, read on the forward strand.
ACTTTCCTCTCTTCTTGTGTCTATGGTGATGCTAGCAGTGGGTTGGAGGAAGGTCTCTGCAAATAGACGGGAGACTGTGATCGTGAGGCTTCACAATCCTTTGCCCTGAATCTGCTCTGGCATCTCAGAAGACATAACACTTCCCCTGGAAGGCCTCCTTTCCC
>SJYC01091527.1:0-38818 GCA_006408675.1 Madoqua kirkii
TTGGGAGATCCCTTCGAGGAGGGCATGGCAATGCACTCCAGTACTCTTGCCTGGAGAATCCCATGGACAGAGAGGCCTGGCAGGCTAGAGTCGGGTTGCAAGAGTCAGACACAACTAAGCATGCATGTATGCACAAAGCGACTTAGCATACACAGAGGATGCTAAGACTACGCTGAGGAAGTGTAAAATCACAGCCAACACTTTTCAGAAGAATTTGATTTTATCTCCTCAAGTTGAATATTCGCATATTCTAAGACCCAGAAATTTCACCAAGAAAAACTCTTTTGCCAAGAAAAACTCCTGCCTGTGTAAACAAGGATGTTTGTACCAGCATTGTTTACAGGAACTGAAATCTGGAGGCCCGGCAACGGGAGAGAGGGTGGATAAACTTTGGCAAAGTCACGCTATGAATGTTAACAGTCAAAATAATGGAGTACTAAACAGTACGGCTGAATATAAGCCCTATGATATTAAATGAAAAAAGTGCACAGCCGAGACCATTATCTGTTCCCAGCTCTAACACTCCATCCAGCACACGCCTGCTCAGTAAATATTTCTCAAATGAATGAATTGGTAGAGCGGTCTCCCAGGGAGACTGTCATTTAAGTCTACTGGAGGCGGGGGACATATGCTACTTCTCTCCCAGGCTCTCATTTCTCCCTCTCTTCACTCATTTTATCCTCTTCTGCTCTCTCTCTTTCCCCCAACTTTTCTTCTTTGGGGGCAGGAGATGACCAGTCCTAGTTTTTAGTTTTATTGACATTGGTCACTGACTCAGCTTCTGATCTAACTGGCCTAAAGTTGGGACCCCGGCAGCTGACACTTAAAAAAATAACCTGGTGGTTCCCACGTGCATCCAGAATTGCCCTTTTGCCTTGCCAGTGTTCTTTGGTTTTGTTTTGTATGAGCATGTGATGTAACCTCAGCTCATGAGATGAAGAGGAGGTCTGTTAAGGGAGACTTCTGGTTCCTCTTAGGAGGAACTCCCCATTATCCACCCACCTTTCCTTATGTGTGTATGTGTGAACAACTCAGAAAGAGTCACATGAAAGAGGGGAGGCAGTCTTTGCCTCTGGGGATGAGGACCGGGGGATGGGAGCTGCCAGGAGAAGCCTCACTGTTGTCCAGGAATGCCAGAGACCAAGCCTTGAGTGTTGCCCCAAGATGCCTTCAGCCCTTGGGGTGCCGAAGGCTGTGGGGTTCAGTGGAGAGATGGCAAGAATGGCCTCAGCATTGACTCTGGGTCACGCTTCACTGACACAAACTGAGCTAAGAGGTACAGGAAGCTCCCCGCGACCGGGGACACTGCCTCCTGAGTCTGCCTCCAACCACAGGATCCAGGGAGGACAAGACCTCACCCACCCTCCCCTTCGTCTTCCTCTCTGCTGGTCCCTCCTCCCGGCCCAGCCTCACTTCTCTGTTCTGTAAGGCTCTAGTGTTAGGCCGAACTCCCTGGAAGCAGAACCAGAGACAGGGACTCTTGTTCAGCTGATTTATTTAGGATGTGAGGGAAACAGGACAGGGCAGAGAATACAAATCAAGGCAAGAAAGTGACCTCAGCTGAAGGCTCGCTACTTTCTGATCCCACAGAGAAGCTCTGGAGCATAAATCCGTGACAGAGCAAATCCCCTCTGAGGGCAAAGGGGCTGGCCCGTGGGCTGAGCTCAGCACTGGAGTGTATGTGCGTGTGTGACCTCTCGGGAAGGGCGGCTCATTTTCTTAACTCTTTTTTTTTTTTTTTTTGCCACATCCGGTGGCAGGTGGGATCTCAGTCCCTTGACCGGGATGGAACCCATTTGCCCTCCACAATAGAAGCGTGGAGTCTTAACCACTAGACCGACAGGGAAGTCTAAAAGTGGCTTGTTTTTGACCAAGCACAGTTTTCCAGAAAATGGAGGCTTCATGAGTTACCAGCCAATACAGAAGCTGGGGTGTGGGGTGCACTGGGGTCTAAAGGGGACCGAGAACAGCTGCTGCGGTTCTCCCTTCATGGATGCAGACAGGCATACAGGAAGGTGTGTGTGAGTGTGTGTGTGAGAGAGAGAGAGACGGAGAGAGACTGAGTGTCGGAAATGCAGGATCCACACTGTCTTGTGTGCGTGCTCTTGTTCAGTCGTGTCTGACTCTTCGTGACTCTTTGGACTGTAGCCCACCAAGTTCCAATGTCCATGGCATTTTCCAGACAAGAACACTGGAGTGGACTGCTGTTTCCTCCTCCAGGGCATCTTCCACACCCAGGGATCAAACCTGCATCTCCTGCATTGCAGCAAATTCTTTACCCCTGAGCCACAAGGGAAGCCCCGTAACTGTCATAAACTAGACAATAATTCTCTTCTTATATCGGCACTTGTGTGGGACTTAGCCTGCCCCTTCAGTCCTTTTGCTGCCTGAGAGGCAGAGGGGGAGGACATTCTTTTAAAGCCAGGATGTGACTCTTTGGACTGTAGCCCACCAAGTTCCAATGTCCATGGCATTTTCCAGACAGGAACACTGGAGTGGACTGCTGTTTCCTCCTCCAGGGCATCTTCCAGACCCAGGGATCAAACCTGCATCTCCTGCATTGCAGCAAATTCTTTACCCCTGAGCCACCAGGGAAGCCCCGTAACTGTCATAAACTAGACAATAATTCTCTTCTTATATCGGCATTGTGCGGGACTTAGCCTGCCCCTTCAGTCCTTTCGCTGCCTAAGAGGCAGAGGGGGAGGACATTCTTTTAAAGCCAGGGCCATTAAAAAAAAAACAAAACAGCTTTATTGAGGTATAATTCACATACACAATTCATCCATGTGAAGTGTACTAGTCAATGGTTTTTAGTGTATTTACAAAATTATACAACCATCACCACAATTTGAAGTTTACGTCATCCCAACTAGACGCCCTCTGCCCTTTATCAGTCACTCCCCACCTTTCGATAGCAGCCCCACCTCATCCGCAGGCAACCAAGGATCTACTTCTGTCTATGGATTTGTCTGTTTTGAACACTTCATACAAATGAACTCTCGACATGTGGTCTTATGTGCTTTTCACTTAGCATGATGTAGATGCACTGGGTACTTTATTTCTTTCTATTGCTGAATAATATTCCATTGTGTGGATATACCGTATTTATTCATTCATTTATTCATTCTTTATTCATTCATTTATTGTTTCCACCTTTTGGTTTTGAGTGAATGTATATTTTCATTGCTCTTCTGTGTACCTAGGAGAGGAACCCCGGGGTCAACCAGTCATTTTTGCACCGTTTCTGTGATGGCCTCTGCTGTCAAGCTCTCCAGAACTGTCTTCTTGCCTTTTTCCAAACTCAGTTCTTTAGCCTTCTTCCCCCTAAACCAGTTTGCCTTTCATTGTGAGATTTCCTCCCCAGATGAACAAAATTGTCCTGAAGGTCTATGAGAACAATGGCTTGGAACTCTTGAATTCAAGCCAGTGTTGCCATTGGCATCCCTGAGGCATGGAGGTGTTCCAGACTGCATGCCCACTGGGTCCTGGTTTCTTTCAGTCTTTATGCAAAATTCTATTTTCCTGGAGAACTCTAAAAACAAAACCTCAGTCTTTTACTGAGCGCTGTCTGTAGAGAATGCAGAAGTTATAAGCACATTAGCAAACAATGGTCTGTGTGCTAAATCCAGCCTGTTCCCTATTTTTGCCTTTGTTTTCTTTTAACTTTTTATTTTACATTAGGGTATAGCCAATGAACAATGTTGTGATACTTCCAGGTGAAGAGCAAAGGGACTCAGCCATAGGCATATACATGGTATGCATTCTCCCTCAAACTCCCCTCCCCTCCAGGCTGCCACGCCACACTGAGCAGAGCTCCATGTGCTATACGGTCAGTTCTTGTTGGTTATCCATTTAAAATGTAACAGTGTGTACACGTCCATCCCAAACTTCCTAACTATCCCTTCCCCAACTCTTCCCCCCAGCAACCACAAGCTCATTCTCTAAGTCTGTGAGTCTCTTTTTGTTTTGTAGATAAGTTCATCAGTATCATTTCTTTTTAGATTCCCCATAGAAGGGATATCATATGAGATTTCTCTTTCTCTGTCTGACTTATTTCACCGAGTATTACAGTCTCTAAGTCCATTAGTGTTGCTGCAAACTACCTGTTTGCGTATAAAGCTAAGAATAGGTTTTACATTTTGAGATCATTGAAAAAAGGGGTAATATTTTGCGATGTGGGGCAAATGATATGATTTCAATTTTAAAAATTTTTAATCTTTAATAAGAATTCTCTTATTTTTATTTTTTTTAATTTATATTATATTTTTTATTTTTTATTTTATTTTTAATTCTATTTTACTTTATTTTACTTTACAATACTGTATTGGTTTTGCCATCCATTGATGATTTCAAATTTTGTGTCCATAAATAGTTTTATTGAGATGTAACCAAGTCCACTTGTTTAAACATTGTCTATGGCTGATTTTTCACTGCAGTGGCATAATAGTGTTGGAGGAGAAGGGGAAGACAGAGGATGAGATGGTTAGATGGTATCACCAACTCGATGGACGTGAGTTTGAGTGAGCTCTGGGAGTTGGTGATGGACAGGGAGGCCTGGCGTGCTGCAGTCCATGGGGTTGCAAAGAGTCAGACACAACTGAGCGACTGAGCTGACCTGAACTGATGGCTGCTTCTTCACTACAGTGGCAGAACTGTGCAGTTGTGGCAGAGACTGTAGGATGCACAACACTGGAAAGATTTGCCATCTATCCCTTTACAGAAGTGTGCCAACCCTTGATGGTGCCAAGACCCAACTGCCCTGCAGCACTCAACCTGGCCTTAGCAAGCCAAAGGAGAGATGAGTGTTTTCAGGCCTCATTTAGAAAAGAACTTCATACTCACAGTCCCCAAATTTACCTTATGATTATCCACATCTGAACCACAGTTATCCACAGTAGCTCCAGTTTAAGAGTGTTATACTGACTCTGGTTACCAGACTCCTGCCCTTCACTTAGCTGGAAAGCCACAGTCCTGGTTTTCCTTCCACTTCATGCCTCTCCTCAGTCTTCTTCATCAGTTCCCTCTCTCTTCCCAAGTTCCCAATGTTGGAGCATCTTCGGTGATTAGTCCTGGACCTTCTTATCGTCTTCCTTCATTCACATCACAGATGATCCTATTCGATTTGCTATTTATTTTTAATTTATAAAAAGTTATTTATTTCTAGCTCTGCTGGGTCTTTGTTGCTGCTCCGGCTTTTCTCTACTTGCGGTGAGTGGGGGCGACTCTCTAGTTGCGGTTCACAGTCTTCTCATTGCGATGACTTCTTTTATTGAGGAGCACCGTCTCCAGAGTACAGGCTCAATAGTTGTGGCGGAAAGGCTTAGTTGCTCCAAGGCATGTACCTTCATTCACATCACAGATGATCCTATTCGATTTCCTATTTTTTTTTAATTTATAAAAAGTTATTTATTTCTAGCTCTGCTGGGTCTTCGTTGCTGCTCCGGCTTTTCTCTACTTGCGGTGAGTGGGGGCGACTCTCTAGTTGCGATTCACAGTCTTCTCATTGCGATGACTTCTTTTATTGAGGAGCACCGTCTCCAGAGTGCAGGCTCAATAGTTGTGGCGGAAAGGCTTAGTTGCTCCAAGGCATGTGGGATCTTTCTGGATCAGGGATCGAACCTGTGTCTCCTGCATTGGCAGGCAGATACTTTACCACTGAGTTACCAGGAAAACCCCCAGTTTCATAGTTTTACTACCATTTATTCAGTGATAATTCCCATATGCGAGGAAATATATGAGAAAAAAATGAGAAAGGCATATATACCAAATAACAGAACTCCCGAATAGATGAAGCCAACATTTACAGAACGGAAGGGAGAAATAGACAGCTCTATAACAATACATTGCAACTTCAATATCTCATCTTCAATAGTGGATAGAACATCTAGACAGAGGGTCAATAAGGAAATAGAAGACTTGAACAACACTAGGCCGGCTAGACCAAAAAGACAGATAGAGAACACCCAGCCCAACAAGAGCAGAGTACACATTCTTCTCAAATGCACTTGGAACATTCTTGTGGATAAATCATATGTTGGGGTCCAAAAACAAGTCTCAGTAAATTAAAAAATACTGAATTCATACAAAGTATCCTTTCTAACTGCAGTGGAAGGAAACTTGAAATCAAGGAGAAGGGAAACTGAAAAATTAACAAATATGTGGCGATTAAACAATACACTCAAACAAGCAATAGGTCAAATAAATCACAGAGGAAATTAGAAAATGCTTTGAGATAAATAAAAATGAAAGCACAAGATAACAAGCATATAACCCTTGTTTCAGCTTCTCTCTTGGAATCCAGTTTGCCATACACAGTTAGCTATTTAACATCTTTGAGAGTGAAAGTGAAAGTGAAGTCGCTCAGTCTTGTCTGACTCTTTGCGACCCCATGGACTGTAGTCTATCAGGCTCCTCCATCCATGGGGTTTTCCAGGCAAGAGTGCTGGAGTGGATTGCCATTTCCTTCTCCAGGGGATCTTCCCGACCCAAGAATCGAACCCAGTTCTTCCTCATTGCAGCCAGACGCTTTACCGTCTGAGCCACCAGGGAAGCCCATTTAACATCTTTACTTGGATGTATAATATGTGGCTCAAGGATTTAAAAATGTTCCTTCTTTGATATGCATGCTTTTCCTTCTATTCACCATCTCAGTTAATGGTAGCTTCAAGTTGTTTGTCACCAAAAGCTTGGAATTATCCTTGACTCTGTTTTTCTCTCACACCTTATATTCAGTACATCAGCAAATCTTGTGGTCTCTTCTTGCAACATAGGACCCACATTTGATCCCTTGTCACCACTTCCGCTTCTAGTACCAAGATCCCCCGTTGTCGTCCATCCAAATTATCTGCAGTATCTCCCAGTTTCCATGTTGCCCCAGTTAAGTCTACACATACCAGCCAGAGTGATTCTTGTGATGTTATGAAAACAGAAATTGGGTTATCCCATTCTCCAGCTTAAATCCTACCATCATTTCCTATCCTGAAGCTGATGCTCCAATATTTTGGCCACCTGATGTGAAGAGCCAACTCACTGGAGAAGACCCTGATGCTGGGAAAGATTGAAGGCAGGAGGAGAACGGAGTGACAGTGGATGAGGTGTTTGGATGACATCGCTGACTTAATGGACGTGAACTTTAGCAAACTCTGAGAGACAGTGGAGGACAGGGAAGCCTGGTGTGCTGCAGTCCATGGGCGGCAGAGTCGGACATGACTTAGCCACTAAACAGCAACAGATGTCCTATCACACTTAACACTCAGGATCTAAAAGATTCTGCAGGACCCCGCAAGATATGACTCATACCTACTTGATGTTCAGGACCTGTATCCTTGCCATCCTTTTTTTTTTCTTTTTTTTTTTTTTTTGACCTCAAGGGATCTTAGTTCAATCCCAACTTGGACCCTTGGAACTGAAGCATGGGATCCTAACCATTGGACGGCCAGGAAATTCCTTGTATCCTTGTCATCTTGACCACATCAAAGATACAAACTCTTTGTTTTAAAATGTACTTTCACTCTTTGTCTTTTTTTTCCCACTAGAGACAATATATACTTCAAAACTTCCAGAGGTTAGGCATCTTCTTATGCTATTTATCATTTCTATTTCACATCTTATCCCATTTTTTTTTCTAATGAGAAAAGTGTGGGGAGTTTTGGGTTTTCTTTTTCTGTTGTTTTGTCATTTTCCTTTCGATCTTTAACAGACCTTTGTATTCTAAGAAAATCATCTTTTCCTTTTATATAGACTGTGAATGTTTTCCCAGCTAGTCTTTTTGACCTTGAAATCTCTCTCTGTCTCTCTATATATCTTCATACAGAGACTTTAACTTTCACATAGTCAAATTAGCAAATCATTTCTCTATGGTTTCTGTGTTCTGTTTCATGTTTAGAAAGGCCTTCTTCAGTTCAAGATTATAACAAAATCGAAGATTTCTTCCCAAATTGTTTGGTTTCATTTGTATTTAAACCTTTATTCTATCTGGAATTAATTTTGGAAAGTATGGGTACAGCTTTATTTTTTTCCCCAAAAGACAGATGTTCCAAATGACATTTATCCAGTAATACACATTTCTCTCACTGATTTGAAAGGTCACTTTTATCACATGCCACATTCTCACATGTATTTGGGTCTATTTCTGACTTTTTTGTCTGTTTCTCATCTGTCTATTCTTGCCCTATTACCACAAAGCTTATCATAACTTTATAATATTTACATTTAAAAGATCTGTTAGAATTAATTTGTCATCATTACTTTTTAATTTCAAGAGCATCTCTTGGTCTTCTTGGTTTTTTATTTTAAAAATCTTTTGTTCAGTCACCAAGTCATGTCCGGCTGTTTGTGACCCCATGGAATATAGTACAGCAGGTTTCCTGTCCTTCGCTATCACCCAGAGTTTGTTCAAACTCATTGAGTTGATGATGTGAGACAACCATCCCATTCTCTGTCGTCCCCTTCTCCTGCCTTCAGTCTTTCCCAGCATCAGGGTCTTTTCCAATGAGTCAGTTCTTTGCATTAGGTGGCCAAAGTATTGAAGCTTCAGCTTCAGCATCAGTCCTTCCAATGAATATTCAGGACTGATTTCATTTAGGATTGACTGGTTTGATCTCCTTGCTATCCAAGGGACTCTCAAGAGTCTTCTTTAGCACCATAGTTCAAAAGCACCAATTCTTTGGCACTCAGCCTTCTTTACGGTCCAACTCTCACATCCATACATGACTACTGGAAAAACCATAGCTTTTACATCCATACATGACTACTGGAGAAACCACAGCTTTGACTAGATGGACCTTTGTTGGCAAAGTAATGTCTCTGCTTTTTAATATGCCATCTAGGTTGGTCATAGTTTTCTTCCAAGGAGCAAGTTTAATTTCACAGCTACAGTCACCATCTGCAGTGATTTTGGAGCCCAAGAAAATAAAGTCTGTCACTGTTTCAATTTTTTCCCCTTCTATTTTCCTTGAAGTGATGGGACCGGATGCCATAATCTTAGTTTCCTAAATGTTGAGTTTTAAGCCAGCTTTTTTCATTTTCTTCTTGCACCTTCATTAAGAGGTTCTTTAGTTTCTCCTTACTTTATGCCCTTAATGTTGTATCACCTGCATATTTGAGGTTTTTGATATTACTCCTAGCAATTTTGATTCCAGCTGTGCTTCATCCAGCATGATGTACTCTGCATATAAGTTAAATAAACAGGGTGACAATATACAGCCTTGACGTAGTCCTTTCCAATTTTTAAACCAGTTCGTGTTTCATGTCCGGTTCTAACTTTTGCTTCTTGGCCTGCATACAAGTTTCTCAGGAATCCGGTAAGGTGGTCTGGTATTCCGATCACTTGAAGAATTTTCTACAGTTTGTTGTGATCCACACAGTCAAAGGCTTTAGTGCAGGCACTGAAGCAGATGTTTTTCTGAAATTCCTTTCTCTATGAAAGGAATAGAAATCCCTTTCTTGATGAAAGAAATTTGTGAATTGCTTTCTCTATGATCCATCGGATGCTGGCCATTTGACCTGTAGTTCCCTTGCTTTTTTTAAATCCAGCTTTTACACCTGGAAGTTCTCAGTTCATGTACTGCTGAAGCATAGCTTGAAGGATTTTGAGCATAATTTTGCTAACAGGTGAAATGAGCACAACTGTGTGGTAGTTTGAACATTCTTTGGCATTGCCCTTCTTTGGGACTGGACTGAAGACTGACTTTTTCCAGTCCTTTGGCCACTGCTGAATTTTCCAAATTTGCTGTCATATTGAGTATAACACTTTAATAGCATCATCTTTTAGGATTTAAAATTGCTCAGCTGGAATTTCATCACCTCTACTAGCTTTTTTCATAGTGGTGCTTCCTAAGGCCCACTTGATTTCACGCTTCAGGATGTCTAGCTCTAGGGGAGTGACCACACCATCAAGGTTATCCAGGTCATTTATTCAACCTCTTTGTTGAGATATAATTCACACAGTTTATAAATCACCACTTAAACTGCACAATTCGATAGATAGATATACGTACAGATATGTGTAACCATCACCACAGTCAATTTTAAAATGTTTCCATCACCTCAAAAATAAACCTTGTGGGACTTCCCTGATGGTCTAGTGGCTAAGACTTCAAAATCCCATATGGGGGCCTGGGTTCCATCCCTGGTCAGGGAGCTAGTTCTCACATGCTGCAACTAAGGATCCCATGTGCTGTAGCTAAGGCCTAGTGCAGCCAAATAAATGAATATTTTCAAAAGTTAAAAAAAATAAAATAAACTTTGTACCTTTATCTGTAACTCTCTTTCTCATTGGCTCCCCTAGCCCCAAGTAACCACTAATTTACTTTCTGTCTCTATAGATTTTCCTATTCTTGACATTTCATGTTATAATGAAGTAATATCATATGTGGTCTTTTGTGACTGGTTTATTTTACTTAGATTATTTTCAATGTTCATCCTTATTGTGGGATATATCAGCATATAATTCCTTTTTATGGTTGAATGATACTTCATTGTAACATATATGTCTGGGTATGCTCAGTCATGTCCAGCTCTTTGCAACCCATGGATCGCAGCCTGCCAAGCTCTTCTGTCCATGGGATTCTCCAGGCAAGAATGCTGGAGTGAGTTGCCATTTCCTCCTCCAGGGATCTTCCTGACCCAGGGATCAAATTTGCATCTCCTGTGTCTCCTGCGCTGGCAGGCAGATTTTTTTTTTTTTTTTAACCACTGAGCCACCTGGGAAGCCTATAATTTATTTATCACATTTTATTTACCCATTAGTCAGTGGACATTTGTATTGTTTTCACCTAGTAGCTATTGTGAATAATGCTGCTATAAACAATTCATGGACAAGTTTTTGTTTTACCATTTGTTTTCAGTTCTTTTGGGTATATACCTAGGAGTGGACTTGCTTATATGGTAATTCTGTTTAACTTACTGAGAAATCTCCAAACTGTTTTCGGTAGCAGCTGCACCATTTTACATTTCTACCAGTAATTTATGAGGGTTCCAATTTCTCTACATCCTGGCCAAGACTTATTATTTTCCATTGTTTTGTTTTGTTTTAAATTCTAGTCAGTCTAGTGGGCGTGAAGTGAAATATCATTGTGGTTTTATTTGTATTTCCCTGATGACTAATGATATTGAGCATCGTTTTCATGTGTCTCTTGGCCATTTGCACATCTTTGGAGAAATGTCTGTTGTGTTTTTTTTTTTTTTTTTTTTTGCTCACTTAAAAATTGGGTTATCTGGGGGCGGGGAGCTTCCCTGGTGGATCAGCAGTAAAGAATCTACCTGCAATGCAGCAAACTTGCAGGAGAAACAGGTTCTATCCCTAGGTAGGGAAGATCCCCAGGAGAGGGAAATGGCAACCAACTCCAGTATTCTTGCCTGGGAAATCCCATGGATAGAGGAGCCTGGCAGGCTGCCATCCATGGGGTCCTGAAGTGTTGAACAAGACTGAGTCCAGCACAATAAAACTTCATTAAAAAAAAACAAAACTGGGTTATTTGGAACCTGCAGATTTTAGCAGCACACATGGCTGCCCATATCACAGAACTTCCCAGCTTCCTGTGCAGGAAGGCTGGTTGTGAGACTAATTCTCCCTCCAAGACGGACTGGGAAGCGATTCATGTGACTTCTAAGCAGGAGAAGGCAATGGCAACCCACTCCAGTACTCTTGCCTGGAAAATCCCATGGACGAGGAACCTGGTAGGCTGCAGTCTATGAGGTCACTAAGAGTTGGACACAACTGAGTGACTTCACTTTCACTTTTCACTTTCATGCATTTGAGCAGGAAATGACAACCCACTCCAGTGTTCTTGCTTGGAGAATCCCAGGGACGGAGGAGCCTGGTGGGCTGCTATCTATGGGATCGCACAGAGTCGGACACCACTGATGCAACTTAGCAGCAGCAGGGATATTTCCTAGAAGAGAGACAGGTCCTTTTCTCTGCTTCTTCCTCTACCCTGCTGCTGAGAAGGGGAGTTCTGTGGCTGGAGGTCCACCCTGGCTGGTGTGCATCCTGGGTGAGGGCCACTCTCCGAGGATGGTAGAGCATCCAGGGAGAGGAGTTTTCTAGAGCAGCCCTGCCAGACCAGCCCTGGGCTGTTTGCCTCCAGACCCAACCATGAGACAGACGAAAACATCAGTTTGCCGTTCTTATGTGACGGTTCTTTGTTACAGCTGAACCTTAACCAAACCAGGACACTGTCTTTGTAAAATCAACCAATTAATTTTATTTTATTTTTGGTTGCATCGGGTCTTCATTGCTGCAAGAGGGCTTTCTCTAGTTGCGGTGCTCGGGCATCTCACTGCAGTGGCTTCTCTTGCTGCAGAGCACACGCTCCAGTCACTTGGGCTATAGTAGTTACAGCTCCCAGGCTCTAGAGCACAGGCTCAACAGCTGTGGCTCATCGGTTTAGTTAGCCTGACACATGTGGGATCTTCCCAGCCCAGGGGTTGAACCCACTGTCCCCGGTACTGGCAGGCAGGTTCTTATCCACTGTACCACCAAGGAAGTCCAGGACAAGTGTCTTGGAGGAAACTTCTTATGTAGTTACCTTGGGTAGCAGTGCTCCAAGAACCACAGCTGATTCAAATTCTCAACTCTCCCTTCCTCGTGGTAACAGCCAAGCTCCGCTTCAGCCCACTCTCCTTTCCAAGCACCTCTCTGGAGATCTAACACGTGAAGATCCTTGCTCCCAACTAAACGAGCCTGGAGCTAATATCATCGTCCAGGGGCTACGTCTTGTTCTTTCCTCCCCCATTTGTGCACCCCACCCCTACTTTCTCCCAAAGAGGCAGCCTGTTTTGAAATATGCTTTCCTGTGAATATCCATAGATTCTAATTAAATAACTCAGGAAACAGACCACCTTGTGTGTGGTGTAACTTGATTATTGCTAGAAAGATGAGTTTGGAATGCATAAGTTCCCTACTAAGCTGACAAATTTAAAATTTAAAAAGCTTAATTTGAAAAACTAACCAAGTTCCACTCATAGCATTACGGTGGAAAGTTGGATTTGGTCACACCTCATCCTGAGCTCTCAGCCTAAGGACACAGATATTTGGACTTCCCAGGTATCTGGCCTTGTCTATATAATATCTTATATGCCCTCCACCTTTAAGCAGGCTGCAATTTTATGGGGAAAAAGAGCTTTAACATATATTAAAATATTAGGACTTCCATGATAGTCCAGTGGCTAGGTCTCCGTGCTCCCAGTGCAGGGGGCCCAGAGTTCGATGTCTACTCAGGGAACTAGAATACACATGCCATAGCTAAAAAGATCTCACATGCCTCAATGAAGAGCAAAGATTCCAAGTGTCACGACTAACACCTGATGCAGCCAAATAAATAAAAATAAATATTAAAAAAATGTTAAACTCATTGTGAACATTGTAAAAACAATTTGAGTTGTCTTATTGAATTGAAAGCACTCTATATTTACTCAACTATTCTTGTATATTTCTTAATTTGGAACAACAGACTGGTTCCAAATCTGGAAAGGAGTACTTCAAGGCTGTCTATTGTCACCCTGCTCATTTAACTTATATGCAGAATACATCGTGTGAAATGTCGGGCTGGATGACACACAAGCTGGAATCAAGACTGCCGTGAGATATATCAAAGTACTGGCAGGCAGGTTCTTATCCACTGTACCACCAAGGAAGTCCAGGACAAGTGTCTTGGAGGAAACTTCTTATGTAGTTACCTTGGGTAGCAGTGCTCCAAGAACCACAGCTGATTCAAATTCTCAACTCTCCCTTCCTCGTGGTAACAGCCAAGCTCCGCTTCAGCCCACTCTCCTTTCCAAGCACCTCTCTGGAGATCTAACACGTGAAGATCCTTGCTCCCAACTAAACGAGCCTGGAGCTAATATCATCGTCCAGGGGCTACGTCTTGTTCTTTCCTCCCCCATTTGTGCACCCCACCCCTACTTTCTCCCAAAGAGGCAGCCTGTTTTGAAATATGCTTTCCCTGTGAATATCCATAGATTCTAATTAAATAACTCAGGAAACAGACCACCTTGTGTGTGGTGTAACTTGATTATTGCTAGAAAGATGAGTTTGGAATGCATAAGTTCCCTACTAAGCTGACAAATTTAAAATTTAAAAAGCTTAATTTGAAAAACTAACCAAGTTCCACTCATAGCATTACGGTGGAAAGTTGGATTTGGTCACACCTCATCCTGAGCTCTCAGCCTAAGGACACAGATATTTGGACTTCCCAGGTATCTGGCCTTGTCTATATAATATCTTATATGCCCTCCACCTTTAAGCAGGCTGCAATTTTATGGGGAAAAAGAGCTTTAACATATATTAAAATATTAGGACTTCCATGATAGTCCAGTGGCTAGGTCTCCGTGCTCCCAGTGCAGGGGGCCCAGAGTTCGATGTCTACTCAGGGAACTAGAATACACATGCCATAGCTAAAAAGATCTCACATGCCTCAATGAAGAGCAAAGATTCCAAGTGTCACGACTAACACCTGATGCAGCCAAATAAATAAAAATAAATATTAAAAAAATGTTAAACTCATTGTGAACATTGTAAAAACAATTTGAGTTGTCTTATTGAATTGAAAGCACTCTATATTTACTCAACTATTCTTGTATATTTCTTAATTTGGAACAACAGACTGGTTCCAAATCTGGAAAGGAGTACTTCAAGGCTGTCTATTGTCACCCTGCTCATTTAACTTATATGCAGAATACATCGTGTGAAATGTCGGGCTGGATGACACACAAGCTGGAATCAAGACTGCCGTGAGATATATCAATAAACTCAAATGTGCAGATGACACCACCCTTATGGCAGAAAGCAAGGAACTAAAGAGCATATTGATGAAAGTGAAAGTGGAGAGTGAAAAAGTTGGCTTAAAACTCAACATTCAGAAAACGAAGATCATGGCATCCTGTCCCATCACTTCATGGCAAATAGATGGAGAAACAGTGGAAACAGTGGCAGACTTTATTTTGGGGGGCTCCAAAATCACTGCAGATGGTGACTGCAGCCATGAAATTAAATGAAGTTTGCTCCTTCGAAGAAAAGCCGTGACAAACCTAGACAGCATATTTAAAAGCAGAGACATTACTTTGCCGACAAAGGTCCATCTAGTCAAAGCTATGGTTTTTCCATTAGTCAAGTATGGATGTGAGAATTGGACCAAAAAGAAGGCTGAATGTCAAAGAATTGATGCTTTTGAACTGTGGTGTTGGAGAAGACTCTTGAGAGTCCCTTGGACTGCAAGGAGGTCAAAGTAGTCCATTGTAAAGGAAATCAATCCTGAATATGCATTGGAAGGACTGATGCTGAAGCTGAAACTCCAATAGGCCACCTGATGAGAAGAACTGACTCATTGGAAAAGACCCTGATGCTGGGAAAGATTGAGGGCAGGAGGAGAAGGGGATGACAGAGGACGAGATGGTTGGGTGGCATCACCGGCTTGATGGTCATGAGTCTGAGCAGGCTCTGGGAGTTGGTGAAAGACAGGAAAGCCTGGCACGCTGCAGTCCATGGGGTGGCAAAGAGTCGGACATGACTGAGTGACTGAACTGGACTGAACTGATTTTTGCATGTGCATTTTCCCAGTCAGACCTCTGTTATACTGAAGTTGGAAGTATTGCTTCCTCAAGAATGGCTAGCTACTCTTATCAGAGAAGGCAATGGCAACCCACTCCAGTACTCTTGCCTGGAAAATCCCATGGACAGAGGAGGCTGGTGGGCTGCAGTTCATGGGGTCTCTAAGAGTCAGACATGACTGAGCGACTTCCCTTTCACTTTCATGCATTGGAGAGGGAAATGGCAAGCCACTCCAGTGTTTTTGCCTGGAGAATCCCAGGGACAGTGGAGCCTGGTGGGCTGCCGTCTCTGGGGTCGCACAGTCAGACACGACTGAAGTGACTTAGCAGCAGCAACTCTTATGCAGCTTAAAAGCAGAAAACAAGCATTCAGCCTGAATCCTGTTCAACAGATGCTTCAGATGAAATTCTCCCCAAAGCATCTCTCCTGTAAATGCCCTGTAAAGATGTGGCCAAGTATATACATGAAGTTGATTGGAATGTTACTTGTGTGCTTGAAGCAAGAAGGGGTTCTAACAGAGTGTTTTCCTGGAAGCTTGTGATGGTGTGTGGACTCAGGTTGTTAATGACTTGCTGACCTGATTTTCGTCAGTGCAGAGCTGACTCAGAGATTAAGGCTGGAAGAGCTCTTTCCAAGATCAGCAGCCCAAGCTGGCCTGAGGTGATTATTGCAGACTCCCAGGGACTGTTATCACCTCCTGGGTTCAGAACTTAACCTGACCTACACTCCTAGGGATGCACTGCAGTGATTGCCGGGCTTCATTAGGGAGCAGCATGGTTTCCCGAATGCGTTAGTCCTCAGGGGGCATCGAAAGGGAATCGAGCATTCCTTGTGCCAGTTGTCTAATCCTTGGGGTATCTGAAAGAGCAGAATGCACTTCTTAGATCAATATTTTCAAGGCTTATCTGATGTGAGACTCTGCCTGGGGCTGAAGGCTTGATTGTTTCCCTCTCTCCAGGGTGGGTATGAACTTGAACCCTTGAAATGAACAGCTTGCCTCTTTTCCCCTTGGGAAATCTGTGTATATGTGTGATTATGATGGGGAAATACAGGGTAATGATACGTGCAAAGCTGGACTTGCAAAGTGGTGCTTGTTCCTTTACAACATGATTTTCTCAACTTTTTTTTTTTAATCATCCCCATTGAACGAGCATTGTTAAGATTTTTTTTCCTTAACCACCCCTCTCCCATGGTATTTTAATATTACAGATCTGCTGTTGTTGTTCAGTAGCTAGTTCAGTTCAGTCACTCAGTCATGTCCGACTCTGTGTAGCTAAGTTGTGTCTAACTCTCTGTGACCCCCTTTGAGGAGAGACAAAATTGAAAGTCACTGAGCCATGTCCAGCTCTTTTAGACTCCATGGAATTCTCCAGGCCAGAATACTAGAGTGGGTAGCCTTTCCCTTCTCCAAGGGATCTTCCCAACCCAAGGATTGAACCCAGGTCCCCAACATTGCAGGCAGATTCTTTACTAGCTGAGATATCAGGGAAGCCCACCCCCACCCCCGACCTTGAGGATAGATGATTTGTCATTACGACTTTTAAGTGATGGCAGCGTCCACCATAAAAAAGTGGAAAGATGGCTGTCCAGCCAGTGTGTGAGTTAGTACATTTAAAGGGCTTTGCAAAGTGCAGGGTCCGTGGTGAGTGCTCAGAAAAATGAGGGCCCTAGCTGCTGTGGTCATTATGTTTTGGGTGGTCACAGTGGGGTTTGTAACCCTCCCTCAGGCTGCTGTGGATTCTTGGGTACTTGGGGGCTGGTCAGAGGTCTAAGCCAGTCCCAGCCTGGAGCTTCTACCAGAGCCGACAGGGTTCAGAGGGGAGCAACTGGGCTGGGAGGGGACTGCAGCAAGAGGACCCCCAGGACGCCCCATCTAAACACAGCTGCTGTTCCCAGATGTATGCTCACGGTGCCAGGCAGGAGAGAGGGCCTAGTGGTGTCAGATCTCCTGATTTCGCAGAAAACGGGAATTTTGGAAATTTGGTTCCATATCCACCTACGATGCAGGAGACCTGGGTTTGATTTCTGGGTCAAGAAGATCCCCTGGAGAAGGGAATGGCAACCCAGTCCAGTATTCTTGCCCGGAAAATTCCATGGACAGAGAAGCCTGGGTGGCTATAGTCCATGGGTGGCAAAGAGTCGGACATGACAGTAGCTAACACGAGGAGCTATACTGAGTTTTAAGCATTGACTCAATTAGACATCAACAATGTTAAATGGACCAAACAAAACAGATGAAACAAAGAAATGCTGACTTGTCCAGAGTTAGAAGCATAGCTGGGATTCCAGTCCAAGTCCTCCAAACCCAGTGCTCCTTCCACTTAAAAGAGCCCTTCACCTACGCCCCACGACCCTCCACACTCTAGCCCTCTTTGGAGCTCCTTCGAGGCCACTCCCACTACCTGGGGAGGGCGCCCAAGCTGGGGCCTTCCCGGATTGGGACGAGGGTGTCGCGCTCCCCTCCCCAGCCGCCACCCAATTCCCAGAAGGGCTCGGATTCTCTCTCCAGATGAAGACGGTTCAGGACCGGGGAGGCCCCGGGCTGGGAGGGCCGGGCCGGGATGCGGGAGCCCATGGCCGAGCTGCCGCCGGGCCGCCGTCCTCTCCGCCCGCCGCCCAGGCGCGGCCGCCTTGTGGCCCCGGGGCCGAAGGCCGCAGCCTTGGAGGGGAGCCAGGCTCCTGAACCCCGGCGTTCCTAGCCTCCCACCCGCGACCCGGGCGAATGGAAAGCCGGGCTCAGGGTGGCGGGGTCAGCAGGGCGGGCGCGAACAACAGGAGATGTGTATAAGAGACAGAATCCTGGGTAGGGGGGAGGACCCCCGGGGGGGCGGACCCTCGCTGGGGGAGAAAGACACGCTGGGGGTGGGGACCGACCCGCGGGCGGAGGGGAGAGGCGGACCCTCGGGAGGGGGCCGGGCCCGCGGCGGGGCGGGCCCAGCCTTGCCCAGCCTTGCCCAGCCCTGCCCAGCCCCTCCCCGCCCGACCTCAGAGTCTAGGGATGAAACCGCCTGTTGTTCGCGCCCGCCCTGCTGACCCCGCCACCCTGAGCCCGGCTTTCCATTCGCCGGGTCGCGGGTGGGAGGCTAGGAACGCCGGGGTTCAGGAGCCTGGCTCCCCTCCAAGGCTGCGGCCTTCGGCCCCGGGGCCACAAGGCGGCCGCGCCTGGGCGGCGGGCGGAGAGGACGGCGGCCCGGCGGCAGCTCGGCCATGGGCTCCCGCAGCTCCCACGCCGCCAGGATCCCGGACGTGGACAGCCTCCGGCGGGAGACCGGCTGTGAGTGCGGCGCGCCGCGTCCGGGGTCCCGGCGGGGTCCCGGGGCTTGGAACCTAGGAGATCCCGGCAGCCCAGCTCGCTGAGGGATGGGGGCGCGTTCACCCAGGGGTCCCGACTCCGGGTTTGCGGGCGCCCCAGTAGCCCTGGGCCGGCATTGAGGCGGATGGAAAAGGTGGCTTCGGTCTCCCGGATCTCCCGGGTCTCATCACGCCTGCTCCCTCTCTGCCCTCTCGGCCCCGGGGAGCCCTCCCTTCAGCCAGACCTCCGCCCCCAGTCCACCCCCTGCGGCTGCCGGGTGGACGGCGCGTGCCCCGGGATCCCGGCGCGTCCCCGGCGTCCACCTTACTCCCCCGACCCCCTTCTTACCGCCCCTCCTTCCCGCCGCGCAGTCTCTCAGGCCAGTCTGCGCCGCCTCTACGACCGATTCCAAGCGCTGGATAGGACCGGCAAGGGCTACCTGAGGTAAGCAGGAGCTGGCCTTCTGACCTCTCACCTCTGCTTTCTGATCCTGTCCCCTCCCTGACCATCTCCTCTTTAAACTTTGTCTTTCCAGCCGCATGGATCTGCAGCAGATCGGGGCGCTGGCCGTGAACCCCCTGGGCGACCGCATTATAGACAGCTTCTTCCCAGACGGGTGAGCCTCCCAGGGGTGGGAAGATGGAGGTGAGAGCTTGTCAGTGGAGGTCAAGACCAGAGGCAGAGGGATGGTCACGGTGAGCACCGCTTCTGCCCCATTGCCCACCTGCCCTCTCCCCTCCCAGGAGTCTGCGACTGGACTTTCCAGGCTTTGTCAGAGTCCTGGCTCATTTTCGACTGTGGATGAAGAGGAGGATGGAAACCGGGACCCCAAAGAACCCGAGCCCCTCAACAGCAGAATGAACAAACTTCGCTGTGAGTTTGTGCCCCTCTTCCCCCAGCGAGACCCCAGATTTACCACGCCCCATGAGAGGCCCCAGGCCCCTCCTACTCTCTTTGTGAGCACCGCCCCCCCCCACTCCCCCAAGATGAACTTTTGAGGGAAGAGAAGCAGGGAAGACCCATCCTTTCCCTCCTCCACTTTCTTCCCAGTTGCCTTTCAGCTCTACGACTTGGATCGAGATGGAAAGATCTCCAGGCATGAGATGCTGCAGGTTGGAAGAACGCAGGGGCAAGAAATGTGACCCAGTTATGGAGGATGGGGAGATGGTTTGTGGGTGGGAGATGCAGATGACTGGGGTCTTGGGTAGGTAATGGGTAGTTCGGAGATGGAATGGGGAACATTTCGGTATGATGTTAGACACAGACCAGTGGCTCTCAATGTGGGGGTTTGTTGTGGGGGAGGTTTTGCGTCCTGAATGATATTGGCAGTATCTAAAAAGCATTTTTGGTTGTTGCGAATGAAGAAGGGGAAGGGGAAGAAGGGGAAGAGGCAGTGCTCCTGACTTAGTAGGCAGAGGTCAGGAACTCTGCTGAACATTTTACAATACACAGGGTGGCCCTCTGCCCCCATGACAAGGGGCTATCTAGCCCCAAATGTCAATAGTGCTGAGACAGAAACACCGTGATGGAGTGGAAGATGAATTTGGGACTAACTGAAGGATGAGGTGGGGAAGGGGGTGGAAGATAGATGGAAGTTGAGTAAAGAACCCGCTTGCTAACACAAGAGACACAAGAGATGTGGGTTCAAGCCCTAGGTTGGGAAGATCCCCTGTGAGGGCATGACAACCCACTCCAGTTATTCTTGCCTGGAAAATCCCCTGGAGAGAGGAGCCAGGCTACATTCAGTAGGGTCGCACAAAGTCAGACACGAGTGAAGCAACTTAGCATGCATGCAGTGAGCTTGCTGTATGTTGCTGAGTGAACCTGGGATAGTGAAGGCCACGTGGGCAGTTGAATGGAGAAGTGATGAGAATTATTGGGGGTTGTGGTGGGAAGTGAGTGGAATGGGGTGAAAAGTGAAGGAGGGATGGATTGCAAAATTGGTACTAACAGTTGGGGTGATGTGGACAAGGTTTGGAGGTTGGTGCTTGTGGTCCCTGTGCCTCCTCTTTATGGCTGTCTCTGTCTCCTCCTCCAACTCCCAGGCACTCCGACTGATGGTTGGGGTACAGGTGACAGAAGAGCAGCTGGAGAGCATCGCCGACCGCACGGTGCAGGAAGCGGATGAAGATGGAGATGGAGCTGTGTCCTTCCTGGAGTTTGCCAAGGTTAGGGTGCCCTCAGGCCTGGGGAGCTGAGATCAGGAGTCCCTGGGACAGGTGGACATGGGGGATTACATCGGAAGGAGGAAGGCATAAAGAGAGGGGTCCCCAGGGAATCATGGGGCCTCGGGAATAGGAAAGCAGGTTGGAAGCATAGAGATTTGGAGTTCAAGCCTCTTGACTATCATCCATCTCCCCTCTCCCCAGTCCTTAGAAAAGATGAACATCGAACAGAAAATGAGCATCCGGATTCTGAAGTGACCCCTGTTGTGTCTTTGGGTAGCTTACATGGACCAGTTTTGCTTGGGATTCATCCTCGGGGAGGCACAGCCCCAGTGAACTGTATTCTTATGTCTACACTAGCTCTATTTAGGGCCAAGGAGAGAAAACTGGAAGGGTGTGTAATAACACCCGATCTCAGGTCTGTGAATCAGCCACAAATCTTTGCAATTTTAAGTGAACAAAAACCCAAATCAATGTTAAAGAGAAATTTTATGGACTCATACATTGAAAAAGTATGAAAGTGTCTTCAGAAAACTGGGAAAATCTGAAATTGTCTCAGGCACAGCTGGATCCAAGGGCTCAAAGGATGCTATCAGGACTCAGTTTTTCTCTGTCTCTCATCTCAACTTTCTTTTGTGTTGGATTCATTATCAGGAGGGCTCTTTCCTTGTGGTGAGGATGGTCACGCACAGCTCCAGGCTTCCATCCTCCTAGCAGTGGGAAGAGATTTTCTTTTTTCAACAATTCCAAGAAAGAGTGTCCTTAGCCCCACTGGAGACTTGTCCCTTCCCAGGGGAATGGAACTCTCTCTTTGGTCAGGACTGTGTCATGTGCCAACCACTAACGCCAGGAAGTAAGGCCTGAGGACTCAAGATAGGGTAAGGGGTGGTTGCTTCAAGAAAGGCTCTTATCAGAAGGGGAAAAGATATTGGTCAAGCAAAACAAGAGATCTCCATTACCACTGGTTTGACCAAGAGGAGAGATTCTTAAAGCCTGGTTTCTTAAATGGGTTTTCTCTGATCTCATAGGTATTTGCCAATGTGATGAGGATGGGTAGCTGGGGAAGAGGTGATGTAAAAATAATAAAGAAGACATCTTCCTAGAGTATGAGATAATTAAAAGGTTTGGGGAGTACTTCTTTTTTCTCATGATAAGATGTTCAGACATTGGCATTTCACAGAATAGAGTATAAAAGTCACATAAGATCTGGAGATGTCCAACATGAAGCACTCTGGCTGTTCATATAGGAGATGCTGTGGATACCCTGCCTGTATCCCTTCCCAGGCCTGTGCTGGGGTTATCTTGTATCAGCACATGGGAGCCAATTGTGCTTCTGTTTTCCTGACTCTGCTTTCAGTGATGTCAGACTTAGTAGCTTCAAACTGCTGCATTAGGAGTCTTTACATCATAGACACTGGCAGATACAGTAGTCTGGGGCTTTTCTGCTTAGAAGAGCCTGTTGTTAAACATTTATTAGCATATCAGCTGCCTGGCATTCACCATTACTGTGTATGCCAATGACTTTTCCCCAGCTTTATTGAGGTATAATTGGTGTACAAAAAACTACATATAATTAAGGTATGTAATTTGGTGAATTTGGACATATGTATATTCTTGTATTACTATTACCACGGTCAAGGTAATAAATATATCCATCATCTCCAAAAATTTCCTTGTGTTCTTTTGCTTTTTTTTTTAATGAGTGTAATGTGTACTAAGAACATTTATTATGAGACCTATCTGCTTAACACATGTTTTAGTGCACAATATTATTGTTTACTGTAGGTACTACATCGTACGGCAGATCTCTGAAAATTACTCAGCTTGGATTGTTGTTCAGTCGTTAAGTTGTCCCACTCTCTGGGTGCAACTCTCTGACTGCAGAGAGTTCCTATCCATCACCATCTCCCGGGGTTTCCTCAAATTCATGTTCTCTCTAACCATCTCATCTTCTGCTGCCCCCTTCTCCTTTTACCTTCAACCCTTCCCAGCATCAAGGTCTTTCCCAGTGAGTCAGCTATTCACATCAGATGGCCAAAGTATTGGAGCTTCAGCATCAGTCCTTCCAATGAGTATTCAAGGTTGATTTCCTTTAGGATTCAAAGTTGGTTGAGATTCAAGGGAATCTCAAGAGTCTCCATCACTACAGTTTGAAAGCATCAATTCTTCAACATTAATCCTTCTTTATGGTTCACTTCTCATATCCATACATGACTACTGGAAGAACCATAGCTTTGACTATATGGACTTTGTCTAGGTTTGTCATAGCTTTCTTGGAGGACTACAATCTGTAGGGTTTCAAAGAGTTGGACATGACTTAGCAACTAAACAACAACAATGTGTATACCACATTCTTTTTTTTGCTTCTGAATCAAACTTGGTCTCATTTTATTGGCTCAAAAAACACAGGGCAGGAAGACTGTGAGGATTGACTCAAAGGCATTGCTAACAAGTTTTGGTGACCCAGATAGGACAGATCATGGCCTTTTCGCCTGCACTGATCCCCTAGGCTCCAGTTTGCTCTAGTGGGAGGACTGTGTGGCTTTGGGAGGGTCATGTTAGGATGATTGACTCTAATCTCTGAGTACACTCTGATGCGGTAGAATGGTGGTGAACTCAGAACCAGTCTGCCCAGCAACCTGGTACCCAGGTGTGGTGTGCACCCAGCGTAGCCCCCATAGTCATCTGGACTGTGCCCCCTTGAGCAGGTCCCTCCCACTGGGCACCTCTGGGGATCAGAGACTGAAATTCACGCTTGTCTGTCTGCTGTCTCTGGCCAGTCTCCCATGCTGCTGGATGCCAGGGACAGTGGGGATCTGTGGACCAGAGGGAGCCCAGCAATCCTGCCTGCTGTCTTCCCAGTGGTCTGTCCTCTTGACCTCTGTACATGATGTCATGGCTGCAGCAGAGCTTCTTGCTGTCCTTGCTGACATCATCACTTCCAGTTTAGTGAAGGAACATGGGCAGCCCTGTGAGCCAAGAGGTGAGACCAAGAAGAAACCCAGATCATGGGTACTTATGAAAAAACAGAATGAGTACACTCAGTCCAAGTTCAGGAAAAGGCACTAAAGACACCTGAGCATGAAAGAGTCCCGAGGGAAGCATGAGACCAGTGACCTGACTTCCTCCAGAAGTGGGCTGGGGAGACCTGTGAGCTGCTCCCAAAAAGCGGAGGATAAAAAGGCCTGGAGGCAAGGCCAGCTACTGGCTCTTGCCCTCCAACATCAACCAGTCAGCACGGGAACCTGGACCAACCACTCACAGAGACTCTGGACTCTGATGAGTGACCTCTGGCCCCCATTGAAGGACAGCAAGCCAAGGAAGCTAGGACCTAATCAGTGTGCCACATGTACACAAGAGGGACCTGGAAAAGAGAATGTCCTTGACACCCCTCAAAAGGAATGGAAATGCAAATCTCAGCTATTATCTTTGACAGCAAATGGTTCAAAAAGATGAAAAATGATGGGGTCAGGAGGCTTCTAAGCTGGCACTCCAACTGACCCTCAAGGAGCCCTGGCTGACTCTGGATATAAGGGCAAAGACTGTTGAATTCTTAGTGGACACCAGTGCCGCTTACTTGGTTCTGAATGAT
This sequence comes from Madoqua kirkii, assembly GCA_006408675.1. Lineage (NCBI taxonomy): Eukaryota > Metazoa > Chordata > Mammalia > Artiodactyla > Bovidae > Madoqua > Madoqua kirkii. The sequence goes on from SJYC01091527.1 coordinate 24,600, forward strand.
GGACTGCTTCCCAGGTGGCTCAGTGGTAGCAGATCCGCGTGCAATGCAGGAGACACGGGTTCGATCCCTGGGTCAGGAAGATTCTCTGGAGAAGGAAATGGTGACCCACTCCAGTATTCTTGCCTGGAAAAATTCCGTGGCAGGCTACAGTCATGGGGTTAGGACTTAGTAACTAAACAACAATAAAGACCGGATCAGGTGAACTTGGTCATAAAAAATTGTAAAATTATGGGGCTATCAGGGAAGGCCTAAGAAAAGACATTCATAGAGCTACGGGAGTGTGAACTGTATGAACACAGGTGCACCCCTTCCGGTTCCCCCCTGAATGCCCTCTACTCCTGCTAGGAAGAGATATCTTACAGAAACTGGGGGTAGTGTCTGTGCTAAGTTGCTTCAGTTGTGTCCGACTCTTTGTGACCCTATGGACTGTAGCCTCCCAGGCTCCTCTGTCCATAGCATTCTCCAGGCAGGAATACTGGAGTGGGTTACCATGTTACCATGCCCTCCTCCAGGGGATCTTTCTGACCAAGGGATCAAACCCGTGGTCTCTTATGTCTCCTACTGAGAACTGGAAGGTGGGTTCTTTACCACTAGCGCCACCTGGGAAGTAATCCCCAAGTTGGGGGTTATTCTCTACCTAATGGGAGACAAACTGGAGACCGGTATCCCCTTAGACAAAGGCAGAAGATGATAATGTTAGTAACTGAGGACAAACCTCCCCACACAGAGCAAGTCCATCTCCCTGGAGTAAATCCTGAGGTCTGGGCCCAGGGACAGGTAGGACCAGCTACTGGAGCCAGCCCTGTGATATTCCATCTAAAACCCAGACATACACGGCCCAATAGAAAACAGTACCCTCTCTGCCAGCCTTCCCCTGTGACACAGATCCTAAATGACCAGGGCCTTATTAGACCAGGCCAATCGGCCTGTAATACCCTATCCTCCCCTTAAAGAAACCCAGTGGGGAATACTGGCTGGTACAGGACCTCAGGGCAATCAGTGAAGTCACTGAAGACATACATCCATTTTCCCCTAATTGGTACACTGTGCTGGCCACTCCAGTATCCAATAGGACCTAATATCCTGCCCCAATCTCAGGAGAAATTACCTGGGGAAATGGACCAGACCCCCTGGACCGCTTATGTGACCCTTTGTCTGACCTGAAGCTTCTCTCTGAGGAACAAGTATGGCAAGGGAGACTCAGAACTGACCGTAAGCCTTGGGTCAGGACCAAAGACCTAGAGATCTGCATTTTCAGGAAAAATTTGACATGTGAGTGTTATTCTTTTGCTAATATTTGGGCCATGGATCTTACACTATCTGGGGTCCTTTGTCTCCCAAAAGTTAGACAAATGGGGATCGCCCATCTAGGGATGAGAACAGTCAGGACCAAGTCCTGGAGGCAACCACACAGACCTAGAGAATCTCCTCTCTTCCACTCAGGCCATTATGCTCAGCAGGAAGCAGTTCCCGAAAAACACCCAGGCCCTCAGCATCCCCTCAGATCCACACAGGGAGGTGCAGGACACAGGGCAGAGGAGGGAGTTGTCACCAGCAAAGCCCTTACAGAGTCCCCAGGGAATAAAAACAGAACCTGGGTGATAAAAAGTAAAGTCCAGCCTTGTTTCCTCTGTGCTGAGTCTAGTTCACTGGCTTCCAGGACAGCATGTGGCCTAGCGCCAGGCCTTCCCGACAGGATTCCTGGTGCAAAGTGGTGGTGCTCAACCTCCACCTCCTGTACCCCATTTTTATCTATTCATCTGTTGATGGACATTCGGATTGATTATTGTGAATAATGCTGCAAAAACACCACGGAGTGCAGATATCTTTGCAAGATAGCCATTTCGTTTCCTTTGGATATGTGCTCAGAAGTGGGATTGCTGGATCATATGTTAGTTCTATTTTAAATTTTTTGAGCAACCCCAATGGCTGCTTCCTACAAGCGTGGGTGACAGTCAGTCCTGGGGGCTTTGCCTGCTGTAGGCATGTGCTCAGCTTCTGTGAGAGGGGCTGGCTTAAGTGCCAGGGAGTCAGTGACTGTGGGGGGAGCTCTCAACCAATGAGAGACGGACTGATTGACTGAAGTGGGGTCAATCATGTCCAGCGGTTTGTGATCCCATGGACTGTAGCCCACCAGGCTCCTCTGTCAATGAGATTTTCCAGGCAAGAGTACTGGAGTGGGTTGCCATTTCCTCCTCCAGGGGATCTTCCCGACTCAAGGATCGAACCTGTGTCTCCGGCATTGCAGGTGGATTCTTTACCACTGAACCACCTGGGAAGCCCACCAGTGACTAGTGCTCCTGACCAATAAGGGTCCCTGGAAGGCCTGGGGGATTCCCCTAGTCTCTACTTGCTGTTCTGGTGGGTGGGGGAGCAAACCGCCCCCACCTTTTCTCAGCCTGAAATCACCTGTATCTTGCTGAGCTCAGGAGGTTGGAGACCTTTGTCAGGCAGGAGGGTGGGGTATCTGGCTGCCGTGGTATAAACTGGTTGAACCTCACCCTCTTGATATCGACTCTGACAGAGTAGCCTATGGATTTGTTCCATGGGGAAGTGGGTTGCCTGATGACATGGGCGGGGAGCCCTGTGCTCTGAGCAGCAGCTGCCAAACGTCAGTGATTTTTTAGCCACCCTTGGCACTGTTGCCATACAGTCTGCGCGCTGTGCCATTATTCACTTATTATTTGCCAATGAATCGACTTGTTTAAAAATTTATGTTTGAGCTTATAAAGGAAACTGAATATTACTCTTATAAACTACAAACTGCCGTAAACAAAATAACCATACAAACACAATACATACAAAGGAACCAAAAAAAAAAAAAAAAGTCAAAAAGGGAGATTAGCAAGCGTTGCTAAGCTGCTAAGTCACTTCAGTCGTGTCTGACTCTGTGCGACCCCATAGACGGCAGCCCACCGGGCTCCCCTGTCCCTGGGACTCTCCAGGCAAGAACACTGGAGTGGGTTGCCATTTTCTTCTCCAATGCATGAAAGTGAAAAGTGAAAGAAAGGGAAGTCGCTCAGTCGTGTCCGACTCTTCGCGACCCCATGGACTGCAGCCTACCAGGCTCCTCCCTCCATGGGATGTTCCAGGCAAGAGTACTGGAGTGGGGTGCCATTGCCTTCTTAAAGAGTTGTAAAAGACAAACCTGCCTGAAACACAACTCCTCTGTGATGATCTGAAGGATGGAGAGAGAGAACCATCTTGTCACTGAGTGATTGGGTTTATTTAAAGCTGTGGGGTGATCTCGGAAAATCCTCTTGGGTACACGAGCAATGCCTTTCCTAACACATTGGGATCCACTGGCTTGGGGGAACTGGGAGGCAGCAATCTTGGGTCCAGGGACCATTTTGGAGGCAGCCATTGGTGGGTTGGGCATCCGGCTCCTCAGATGGGCTATTGGTCGGTCAGCTTGTGTTTGGTAGAGGGTGGCCACACAGTGAGTCCGCTCACCAGGTCAGGTCCAGGACAAACAGCAGGACGTGATGACATGTGAATTGTTACAGATCTGGAAATGCTAAGAGCAGCAGCCCCTTGCTGACATCTGTGTCCAGATCTGGTTAAGACTGTGAGCTTGGCAACAGGGCTTGTGACCCTGGCCGCCTGCTGGACTCAGACAACTGAGTCCTCCAGGGAGAGGCTGGGGGCTTGGTGCTTGGGATTCTCCCTTGAGAGGGGCTCCCCGGAGAGGTGTGGGACAAGCTCTGAAGCTGACCCTCACCTGTTCCACCAGAGATGCTGGGAAGGGCTTTTGCTGACCTGGAATTTTCTGGAAAAACTTAGCTACATATCCTGAAAATAAGATGAAAATTCCAAAATCCCCTTTCCTTGCCAAGGTGACGTGTAGGAGCCTTGGGGAGCAGCACTTAAGTAGTAATGTTGTGTAAAGCTAATTATGGCTAATCAGGAAAGTAATTAAGAATTCTGAACTTGACTCTCAAATACAATAGAAGGAAACTCTGGGTTATCCTCTGCCCCACCCAGCCAACACCAATAAAACTCTTCTGATGTTTACAAGGCAAAATATAGAGTTGATTCTTGGTTATACAGCTAACCTGAGAATCAGTGTGGTTCAGTAAAAAATAACGAGTTTTGGAGTTCTGTTAAGCCTGAGCTTGAATCTGGATTCTTTTGATTACTCGCTGAACAACCTTGGGTAAGGAACTTTACCCTTCAATGCCTCGGCCCCTTATATCTATGAAAGAGGTAGATAAAAGCAGTACTTTGTAGAGTGATTATGCTTTATCCTTCCCCTAGTTCACCCCTACCCCCACCCCTGCATAACTTCAGCTGAGGCCCCTTGGCCCCACCTGTAAACCAGGACTCTGGTCTGTATCAGTCAGGAATCTTTCTGTTGTAACCAGCTTATGAAAGAATAGAAGTTTATTGTTTCATATAACTGAAACAGGAGTCCAAAGGGAGACCTGGCAAAGGGTCCCAAAAGATATCATCAGAAATTTGTCTTTTTACTCTCCACTCTGCTTTCTTCTGTGTTGGTTTTGTTCCCTAGCAGCAGTCTCAATGAAAAGTGAACCTCTCTTTCCCAATAGTGCTACCAAAAGACCCAGAAGTGAATCTCAGCTTAAAGAAGTGAACCTTGCTATAGCCAGGTAAATGTAAAACTCTGATGGGCCAGACTGGTCACGTGCTCACCCCAGGAGCCGGAGACTGCAATCCTACTTGTACCAAAATACAGAGCTTTGTGTGTCTGGTACAGATTCCTTAAAGGAAAATCAGAATGCTATTGTGGGAAGAAAAGGGCTGATTTCAATCAACAGGTAACTATATACTACTTAGGGTTGCTTTTTCTTTTTTTTTTTTGGCTACAAAATACAGAATTACCAACTAACTGTGGCTTTAACAATTGAGACAATTGCCTCACATTATAAAATATTTTTGGTGGTAGACAGTTCTAGAGTTGTTGAGTGCCTCAACAATTTTATTAAAGCTCCGCAATTATTTTAACCTTCCATTCCTCAGTATATTGACTTTTAATTCTCAGCTTTGTTGAGTCCATTTACATAATGGCTGCTGTGGCTCTAACCATCACACCATAAAGGAACAATGTCCAGAACAGGCGAATGGCTAGGGCAGCTAAAGTAACTCCTTTCCTGTCTATCTATTTTGATCATTGAGGAAAATTTTTTCCAAATGTATATCCCCCTCATAGATTGTCTTTTAGTTGTCATTGGTCAACATAAGAACACTTCTACCTGTAAGAGAGGCTAGAGAAGTGAATATCTGGAATTTTCAGACTTTATCATGAGACATGGGCTTTCCCAATAGTGATGAAAAGAGAGAAATAACAGTTGTGTAGCGCATTATTCTAAATGTGAGTGTGATAATGGAAAACTCCTAATGTTGATGGCTTAAGACAGCAGGAGTTTACGGCTAAGTTTCTCTGTAGACCTGCCTTAGGACTTGTCTACTTGGATACCATTGGCTAAAGCAAGCCACATTCCAACCTGAGGTCCACAGGGCAGGAAAGTGTACTCTCCCACCAGGGAGTCATGATGTTCTATCACATGATAGAACAGTATTTATATAGCAAGTCACCCAAAAACTTAGCTTAGAACAACCAGCATTCTATTATACCTGACAATTGTGTGCGTCAGGGCAGGGCTCAGCAGGGCAATTCTTCTGCAGCACGCGGTGTTAACTTTGACTGAGGCCACTCTGCTGTATTTGGTTGGCCACAGGCTGGTCTGAAGGGTCTGACTTGGCTTTACTCATGGATCTGGCACCGTGGTGGGGATGGCTTGAAGGCTGGTCCCCCTGGCATGGCAGTATGAAGGTCGTGGGCTTCCTCTGTGGCAGCTCAGGGCTCCCAGAGATGGGGTCCCTGGAGACAGGAAGTGGAAAAGCCGGGAACTGGAAACATCACTTCCACCATAATGTACCAGATAAACCACTCACAGAGCCCATGAGCGGAGAGGAGATGGACTCCCTCTCTGGAGCAGAGGAGTTTTAAAGGATTTAAGGCCATCTTTTACTTGTCACATGTGGATTTAGGAACACACACATAATCTTACAGGGAAGGGAAGTGGATTTTCAAGAAAATGGTTTATTTTGGGCTGTGCTGGGTCCTCACTGCTGTGCAGGCTTTTGTCTAGCTGTGGCGAAGGGGCTCTTCTCTAGTTGTGGTGAGTGGACTCCTCATTTTGGTGGATTCTCTTGTTGCAGAGTCTGGTTTCTAGAGCATGTGGGCTTCAGTAATTGTGGTACGTGGGCTCAGTAGCTGTGGCTCCTGGGCTCTACAGCACAGGCTCAATAGTTGTGGCCTCAAGGCTTAGTTGTCCCAAGGCATGTGGGACTTTCCTGGATCAAGGGTCGAATCTGTGTCTCCTGTAGGTGGACTCTTTACCACTGAGCCACCAGGGAAGCCCGGGAGGTGGATATTTTTAAAAAATGAATTTTAAGATGGACCTTACCTTACCAATGGATGTGATCATGAAATAAATATTATTACAACATAATTATGTTAGTTAATAGCCATCATGAAATCTACATAATGAAAACATAGTTATGTTAAATAGCACATGTCATGCTTAATATATTTGTATATGTTTAACATATGTTTTAAAAGTTAATATTTATTATGAAACCGAACGTTTTATTTGGCATGTGGGATCTTAGTTCCCCAATGAGGGATCAAACCGATGTCCTTTGCAGTGGAAGCGTGGAGTCTTAGCCACTGGACCAGTAAGGAAGTCCTTAAGACAGTGGGGATATTGCTACAGAAAGACCAGTGGGACAAAAAGAAAGTACAGCCACACACACACAGAGTTTATACACTATGATAAAACATTATATATTTATATATTAGATCCCCCCAATCACATCACAAAATTAAACAAATGATTTAAAATAAAAAAGGATATAATGGAATATTAATGTAACCTTGAGTGGCCAAGCCTTTTCTAAGAATAATCACCAAGGAAACTATTAATAGTACTAAATATATAAAAATTCTGTGTATCCAAAGAAGCGTGAAAGAAGTTAAAGGGCAAACTGAAGGATCCTTTGCATTATATTAATATATATTAAACATGGGGTTAAAATCTTTTACATACAAATAGCTCTTTCAAATCCTTTAAAAAAGATGAATATCATATAGGCAAGGAAATGAACAAGACAATTTTAAAAAGAAATACAAATGTCCAAAATCATATAAAAATATTCAGCTTCAATGTTCATTAAACTCTGATGAAAACCATGACTCTCTTAAGGATCTCTCTACTTTCATAAATCAAAAGCCTCAAAACTGGCCCTCCTCTTTGACTCAGAACTCTCATTCCTAGGAATTAATCCTACGTAAATAATTATGGATGTGCAGAAAGATTGAACTACCAGATTATTCACCTAGGTCTTGTTTATAACAGCATGAAAAACCGGAGTCAATTAACCGCGTGCCTGTGGGCGGGGCAGCTGTGGGGTGCGCCGCGGCAGGGTCCCTTCAAGACTGAACTTGCCCTTCACTTCGGAGAGTGCTGGGGCTGTCAATACACTATGATAAAACATTATATATTTATATATTAGATCCCCCCAATCACATCACAAAATTAAACAAATGATTTAAAATAAAAAAGGATATAATGGAATATTAATGTAACCTTGAGTGGCCAAGCCTTTTCTAAGAATAATCACCAAGGAAACTATTAATAGTACTAAATATATAAAAATTCTGTGTATCCAAAGAAGCGTGAAAGAAGTTAAAGGGCAAACTGAAGGATCCTTTGCATTATATTAATATATATTAAACATGGGGTTAAAATCTTTTACATACAAATAGCTCTTTCAAATCCTTTAAAAAAGATGAATATCATACAGGCAAGGAAATGAACAAGACAATTTTAAAAAGAAATACAAATGTCCAAAATCATATAAAAATATTCAGCTTCAATGTTCATTAAACTCTGATGAAAACCATGACTCTCCTAAGGATCTCTCTGCTTTCATAAATCAAAAGCCTCAAAACTGGCCCTCCTCTTTGACTCAGAACTCTCATTCCTAGGAATTAATCCTACGTAAATAATTATGGATGTGCAGAAAGATTGAACTACCAGATTATTCACCTAGGTCTTGTTTATAACAGCATGAAAAACCGGAGTCAATTAACCGCGTGCCTGTGGGCGGGGCAGCTGTGGGGTGCGCCGCGGCAGGGTCCCTTCAAGACTGAACTTGCCCTTCACTTCGGAGAGTGCTGGGGCTGTCAGATTCCAGCTTTGACCTGCTTGGGATCCACCTTACTCTCACGCAGAGGCCACGCTCTTCTGAGGCAGTCCTGGCTGCTGAGGACCCAGCAAGGTGCAAGGGCCTGAGGGTTTTGCTTATCCGCCAGGCTCCTGTAGCAGACATGGCTCCAGATTCCCTGCTGACATGGCTGAACCTTTCTTTGCCAAGTTCGAGTTGCTATCTGAGGCGCCACTGGACCAGTCCTGCTTCTTCACTGTCTTATCTTCCCAGATGTTTCTCCCAGTGGCATTTCTCTGTCTGCCTCGGTGTCTGATTCCTGGAGAACTCGATGAACATAGAGGGTTAGGGTTCAGTTGGAGTTTCATCAGAGAAGTACAGTCATTATAAAGGACTTACTATAGGGCTCAGACGTTGCTCATCTGAGGTCATCAGTGGTCAGCTAGTTAGGATGGAAGGGGGAGGATTTTCTGAATCTGGTGTTGGGCCTGATGCCAACAACTGGGAAGAAAAAAAACACACCTGAAGTCGGGGAATGCAGAGATGAGCAGGAGCTGGTGAGGACAGAGTGGAACATGCCTCTGTTACCACCTGCTGACTTGATGATGTGAGTAATTGGCAGGAGAAGCTGGCATCCTTCACCTGCTTCTTTCAGGATTTGGAGAAGCCAAAGGAGACCCAGAGTTGCCGGAGGAGCTGCAGGCCTGGCCGCTGCCCCACACCAACGAGGTGAACCAGCAGACACTGCAACGTGTGTGAGCGGCCGCAGAGCCCTACGCCGGCCTTCAGAGCATAGAAACGTCTGCTCTCTCACTTCTGCTCGCCCAGTCCTAACTACATTTTTCTCACGGCCAACTATAACCCAGGCTATAGGGAAGGCAATTCTTGGAAATATAGCTCCAGTTTAGCTAAAACTGAAGCAGAATGAAGCCATCCTAATGGGGCTGGTTAAAATTAATATATATTCATAAAATGAGGTGGTATTTATCTATTTAGAATGAAGCTGCAGACGAATATTTATTGTCATTAAAAGGCAACAATATATACATCCTAATCCCATTTGTGAAAATCGTGGTGGTTTAGTCACTAAGTCGTGTCTGACTCTTTTTGACCCCTGTGGGCTGTAGCCCATAGGGCTCCTTTGTCCATGGGATTTTCAGGCAAGAATGCTGGAGTGGCTTGACATTTCCTTCTCCAGGAGATCTTCCTGACCCAGGGATCGAACCTGTGTCTCCTGCGTCTCCTGCATTGCAGGCAGATTCTTTACCACTGAGCCACCCAGAAAGTCCTGTAAAAATTATGTAAACATATAAAGGCAAATGTCCTAAGACGTTAAAACAGTTTAAAACAAAAACAAAAGTCTGATTGGATCACTCTTCTCCTTTAAGCTCTTAAACAGTTTGCTACAACTTATAAGGTCTAGTATTTTGGTAGCTGCCCAGGTCCTCTGTGATAGCATTACCTGTACAGTCTTCTTAGGGTTTTCCTGGTGGCTTAGCTGGTAAAAAAAAAAATCTGCCTGCAATTCAGGAAACCTGGTTCAATTCCTGAGTTGGGAAGATTCTCTGGAGAAGTGATAGGCTACCCACTCCAGTATTCTTGGGCTTCCCTGGTGGCTCAGCTGGTGAAGAATCCATCTGCAGTGCAAGAGAGCTGGGTTCAGTCCCTGGGTTGGGAAGATCCTGTGAAGAAGGAAAGGCTATCCACTTCAGTATTCTGGTCTGGAGAATTCCATGGACTGTACAGTCAAGGAGTTGAACATGACTGAGTGACTTTCACTTCACTCACTGCATTCTTCTTAGCTTCACCTGTTATTCCTGCATGTTATTATTCAATGTTCTAGGAGTGTTACAGGCCTCCCTGGTGGCTCAGATGGTGAAGAACTCACCTACAAGTCAGGAGACTCTGAGTCAGGAAGATTCCCTGGAGAAGGGAATGACTACCCACTCCAGTACTCTTGCCTGGAAAATCCCACGGACAGAAGAGCCTAGTGGGCTATAGTTCATGGGGTAGCAAAGAATCGGATGCGACTGAAGCGGTTAAACATTCGAGGTTTTTACTCACTGACACAATGTGCTTTCTCATGGATTCTGGCTTTCCTCTTTCCTTGGACTGACTTTTCCCCCCAGACTTTGCCTGGTTAATTCCTACTTATTATTCACGACCTTTTCTACTATTTCTTTTTTGAGACATTTGCAACTCAGTGGCTCCCCAAACGACTGAAACATCAAAATAAATTCCCTGGGAAACTTAAAAAAACAAAGATACTTGGGCTTCATCATAGACCTCCTACAATAAAAGTTTGCAGAGGTAGGGCCAGGAATTTGGTATATATGTATTTTGGAAATAGATTTGTTTTCAGGAGACAGAGACTCTGAATAATAATGGCTCAAACAAAATAGATGTTTATTTCTCTCTCACATAAAAGTCAAAGATGGCATGGCAGCTCTGCTCTGGATGTGTTAGGAGGCCAGATTCCTTCCACATGGCTGTTCTGCCATTCCCAGGAAGCTGTTCTCCACTACAGGGGCCAAATGGGCCACACTGTGTCTTCTGCATTCCAGCCAATGGGAAGAGAGGGAAGGTGAATAGGAGAGACCTCTCACTGCAGTGCATCTCCTGGAGGCTGTGCGTGCTACTTTCTCTTAGATCCATCGGCCAGAACTTAGTCTACTTAGATGCAAGAGAAGCTGGGAAATGTAGTCTTTATTTGAGATGGTCAAATGCATAGCTAAAAGTTCTGACTTTTAGGAGAGGAGAATGAATCTGGGAGAGAACTGTAGTGTCTACCAGACTATGTTTAAAAACTCAACTTCCCAGAATATCATTCCTGATGGACATCAGGGTTTGGAAATACTGGAAGTTTCTTAAAACTATCCAAACCAGAATTATCTCTTTTTGATGGCCTTCACCTAAGAATGTTGTTTTCTTAAGAGAAGGAACAGTGTCTGTATTTCTGAACCCAACAGTTGTCTGTAAATGCTCAACAGACTTTTGTCAAAGGAATTGAATGGTGAGTTCACATATCCTATGGGTATAAAATAGATGTTAAGATTCCTTTTTCACTGATTACCAAAGTTTTTTAATAACCACATCACTCTAAACTATATCATTTGAACTGTTATATTTTTACTAATTTGTAGCTATTAAGGCATATCTGTAATAACGGCTCCTTCTTATGGACCTAAGTCTTTCACAAGCATTACCTTATTTAATTCTTACTATAAGCCTGTGAGGTATTTTTTATTAAGTCCACATTATGAATGTAACATATTCTCAAGGTCATGGCGCTACTAAGTGAAGTCCATGGTGCCTGCTCTTAATCATGAAGCTATTATATCTACTGAGACACTGCTAGTTTCTAATCATTAAGTGTTTCTTTTAATTAAACATTCTCCTGATTTTCCTTCAATTTCATATATGAATTTTTGTAATTGTACTTCCGTAGGTTCTAACTTGATATTCAAGAGATCTCCTTGTCACTTCCCAGCACAGAAGTAATTCACAAAACTACTTAATACTCAGATCACTGACTTTTTATTGACACCTCTACCAATCTCTATCCTAAATCCGAGCAAAATTTTCAGATTCGGTTTTGAGCAAATGATTACTTAGTTAATTTTATGATTATTTTCTTAGTCATTTATTTTGGGCTGCACTGAGTCTTCCTTGCTGCACGCGGGCTTGCTGTAGTTGCCTTGAGCGGGGGCTGGCTTCCTCTTCGTGGCAGTGCGCAAGCTTCTCATCGTGGTGGGTTCTCCTGTTGCCGAGCGCCGGTTCTGGGGCGTGGGCTTCAGCCGCTGTAGTACTCGGGCTCAGTGTTGTCAGTTCGCAAGCTCTACAGTGCCGGCTCAGCAGCTGTGGGGCTTGGGCTCCAGCTGCTCTCGGGTTCGTGGAATCTTCCTGGATGAGCGATTGGCAGGTGGACTCCTAATCCCCTGCGGGAAAGTCCCTAATTAATTATTAATATTCATTAACCCTCCGGCTTGCCAGGCACTGAACTGAAAGCAGGTGTTACAGAGATTAGCAAAACAAACAATTTCACTGTCATGGAGCTGGTGTTCTAGAAGGAGGCAGACAATGCTACCAAACGTGTATTAAAAAGTTAAGTTCAGATAAAGGTAAGTGCTGTAAAGAAAGTAAAATGGTGATTTTATAGGCCGCGATGGAGGGTGGGGTGGGGCTGGTTTAGATAAGGTGGTCAGTGAAGTGTTCTCTAAAGAGGTGTTGCTTGAGGTAGGGCCTCAAGGCTGAGAGCAAGTTTCGCATGGAAAGATTAGGAGAAAGAGTACTCTAGCCAGCGGGTAGAGCAGGTGCAAAGGTCCTGAGGCAGGAACAGAGAGTGTTTAGAAGTGAAGAGAGAGAGTTAAGAGACACATTGGAAAGAGGGGCAGAGGCCATATTATGTACTGGAGTGGGTTGCAATGCCCTCCTCCAGGGTGACTTCCCAATCCAGGGATCAAATCCAGGTCTCCTGCATTGCAGGCAGCTTCTTTACCAGCTGAACTGCCAGAAAAGCCCTCAATATAATGAAGCTGGATTTTATTCTAAGAGAAGTGGGAAACTGTTGGAGAGTTTTATGTGGGACTGTAGGATGGTCTATTTTAAATTTAAAGAAGTTGCTTTGGTTGCTGCGTGGAGAAAAATAAGGGAGCAGAACGGAAGCAGGGTTTGGCAGTTCCTTAATAACTTGAAACGTGAAATTGATATGACCCAGAAATTCCACTCCTAGGTATATACCCCAAAGAACTGAAAACAAACACTTGTACTTAAATGTTCCTAGTAGTGTTATTCACAATAGCCAAAAGGTAGAAGCAACCCCCAAAAGAAGATATATGATATATATGTATATATATATGTATGTGATATTTCCATACGATGGAATGTTACTTAGCCATAAAAGGGAGTGAAGTACTGACATATGCTACCACATGGATGAACCTTGACACCATTATGCTAAATGGAAGAAACCGTATGGAAAAGGCCACATATTGTATAATTCCATCAATATGAAAGGTCCAGAGGAGGTGAATCCATAGGGACAGAAAGCGGATTTATGCCTGGGGACAGGAAGAATGGATTTTGACTGCTCAGTGGGTATGAGGTTTCCACTTGTGGTGATGAAAAACGTTCTGAAAATAGATGGTGGTGAGGGTTGTACTACACTGTGAATGCATATAATGTCATTAAATTATAAGCCTTAAAATGGTACATTTTAGAACCCCATGAAAAGTATGGAAAGGCAAAATGATAGGATACTGAAAGAGGGACTCCCCAGGTTGGTAGGTGCCCAATATGCTACTGGAGATCAGTGGAGAAATAACTCCAGAAAGAATGAAGGGATGGAGCCAAAGCAAAAACAACACCCAGTTGTGGATGTGACTGGTGACAGAAGCAAGGTCCGATGCTGTAAAGAGCAATATTGCATAGGAACCTGGAATATCAGGTCCATGAATCAAGGCAAATTGGAAGTGGTCAAACAGGAGATGGCAGGAGTGAACATCGACATTCTAGGAATCAGCGAACTAAAATGGACTGGAATGGGTGAATTTAACTCAGATGACCATTATATCTACTACTGCGGGCAGGAATCCCTCAGAAGAAATGGAGTAGCCCTCATGGTCAACAAAAGAGTCCGAAATGCAGTACTTGGATGTAATCTCAAAAATGACAGAATGATCTCTGTTCATTTCCAAGGCAAACCATTCAATATCACAGTAATCCAAGTCTATGCCCCAACCAGTAATGCTGAAGAAGCTGAAGTTGAATGGTTCTATGAAGACCTACAAGACCTTTTAGAACTAACACCCAAAAAAGATGTCCTTTACATTATAGGGGACTGGAATGCAAAAGTAGGAAGTCAAGAAACACCTGGAGTAACAGGCAAATTTGGCCTTGGAATACGGAATGAAGCAGGGCAAAGACTAATAGAGTTTTGCCAAGAAAATGCACTGGTCATAGCAAACACCCTCTTCCAACAACACAAGAGAAGACTCTACACATGGACATCACCAGATGGTCAACAC